>RJWJ010039629.1:0-14358 GCA_004363605.1 Indri indri | reverse complement strand
ACAGAAATACAATTATAGAATAGATTATAATAAATTTGATCAGCTTATTTCAACTTTCTTGGTAAACACATATGAGTTGATTGAAATGATCATTTGACAATTAGAATCAAATATTGATGTTCATACTAAAGTGTCATGGGTGAAAGAGTAAGTGACCAAAGATAAAGTTTCCCTTTAGAGAACTTGGTCATTATATTGTGTATATTAGATAAAATCCTACTACTTTTCCCACTCTTCTCCCATTCCCATTTCTGACTCTTAAGACTTTATAGAAAGTTCATTGCATAGCAGGAGAAAAACAAATAATTAAAATACTAAAGGTCTGTTTTTGAACAATATAAAATTTTGAACGTTTAAAAAAACAAAAAAAACAGTTTATTCCTTTCAAATACATTCAGCATTACTAGTAATTAATATAACTAATATTAAGCTCTTTGGGAAGTATCAAACATTAAATCTTTCATACTTTAACTTAGAAACAATGTTCTCCTCTCATTTAGAATGTTGAAATTATGTTTATAAATACAAGTGATTTTCAGGAAGAGAGACTGTAATAATGGCCTAAACACTAACAACATTTTCCTTCTTGGATAGCATGTAAAGTCACCTTCTAGTAGTTTTGATGACCTGTTGAAGTACTTATGGGCTGCCCATGTTTCATCCCTGAAGGTTGCTCATAAAAATTTTTGCAGTAGGTAAGAAGAGATCCTAAGTTATTTTGTTTTAATATGACAACAATCTTTCCATGTTATGCTATCTCTTCCATTGAAGTCTTTTTCAATTTACCTATTTACCAGTACGTCAACCGTTAGAGAGTATTATGATAAGAAAAGTGAAAAAAATGTTTTACTAGATAAAGTTCAAAAAGTGTTTTATAAGAAAAATATGAAGAAAAAATAGGATTGTACCACAAAGCATAGCAAAATAAAAGACAATAAAAGAAAATTTAACTGTAAGTACAAGGAAAGGTTTTTTTAAGGGCTCTTTTAGCACAAGCTTAACTACTACCCTATATTTCCTCCTCTAGAAGCCACTTTATATTGATTCCTTACTATATGGCAGTTACTGTGTTACAAATGTTACATACATTACTCAAAAAATCCTACACACAGGTCCTGTTATTCTTATTTTACAGGTGGAAAACTAATTAGAGATTTCTTGTGTCCAATATAGTCAGGAGTCAGTACTCAGATTTATTTGACTTTAAAGGAAATGATCTTAAACTCTACAAAATTATTTTATATCAAACAATGATCTATATATTAACAAATTCCAATATGACACCTTCTAAATTTATAAATCACAAGACTCATCACCAGGATTTTGAAATTTTTATAGTATTAACATGCAAAATGCCTACCTTCCATTAAGGGACACCTTTGGAAGGATTCTCCTTGTCAGGACAACTATTAAATACTAAGGTGAGTTTTTGGTAGACAACAATTTCTAGTATTTTAAACAAAACTAATACTAGATTGATTCATAAGCTTGTCTATATTGCAAAAATATCATTGTTCAAAAATAAATTTTAGATTATACTCAAGTATAAAATTACAGAATATTTTTTGTATAAATATGGGCATTTGAATGCATGCATCTCCTTTTGGTCCCTCACCAAAACAGAAGCAATAAAACTGTAAGTATGTTTAGGGAAGCAAGTACAACAACATTTTGGAAATTGGAAATCAAATAGATGAGTGGCAAAGGATTTAGCAAATCCAAGAAGTCTGAATCCTAAACCAGCAATGGGGAAAGATAACGCCATATATTCTGTTGAATTCTCAAAACAATTGTGACTGTCTGATAGTGGGCACCTCTGGAAATTGGGTTGAAGGATGAATTGCTGAAAAGGGAGGTGTTATTTGAAAGGCTGTTAAAGAAACAGGCAGATTCAAACACTCCCACTGAGCCACAATGATGGGTTAATTATACAGAGGGCAAAGCAGAGAGTTTCTGAACTGCTGTAAACTGAGCATAAATGAAGGCAACAACAATACACCAAACTGAAAACAGATACATTAAGTAAAAATACGCATGCTAGATACTCAGATCCCCAGTCTTCTTCTCTCACTAGACTCTTAAAACACTGTAAGCCAGGCCTTCCCCTCTTAAAGCAGAAAATGGAAAAGTTTTGGTAAATTCAACTAGCCCAAGAAGACCAGCATAAACTTAATGAAATTATAGTTGTCCAATTAAATTGTCCAGGCACATGTTCTACAGTTCAGCAGTGAGCAAGTATTAATCCTGCCCATGAAGTTTCAAATCAGCTCCTTACTGCCCCTATTCTAAATCCGTACATAGCCAAAGATTACAAAGTACCTGAGAATGGTACTTTGAATAAGATATACCACACAAAGCAAAGAAATGAAAAAGCAATTTAGAAAATACTGCAGGATAAACTGTAATTAATGTTCTAATATTCACAGAGAGATAAGAAAAAGTATTGTGAAGAAAAAGCAATAAGGAGATACTATAAAATCTATATTGAACTTAAACAACTCATTAAAATCATAGAAATAGCATAGTAAATAACATATCAACAAAGAGATTAGGAGACAAACTTGAGGAAATTTGATAGGAAGTTGCAAAAGATAAAAATGTGGAAAATAAGAGAGAAAAAATAATATGAAAATTAGAGCTATTGCATAGGGGATTCAACATAGAAATAATAGGAATTCCATAGTAGAATAGAGAAAACAGAATTTTGGATAGACTATGCACTCCACAAAATGAATGAAAAATAACATGATAAGTCACAACTGCTTGAAATTTTAGAAGCTTTGTGAAAAAAATGCCTTATAGTGTTCCAGAAAGACAATAAGTTATACTCAAAGGATCAATAGTCACAACAATTCAGACTACTAGCAGCTAGAAGTTAATGAAGCAATGTTTCTAAATCTGAAATAAAATAATTTTAAATCTGTGAATCTATACTCAGTCAAATTATCCATCAAATGTTATGGTGTAATAAAGGTTTTTGAAACATTCTAAGACTCAAATTTTACCTCTCATCAATATGTCTTCTCCACTTAAAATGGGATATACCAAAATAAGAAAGTAAACCAGGAAAAGGATGATATAAGATGAAGGAAATTAGGCATGAAGAGGTTTGTTTATTTACCTGATTAAATCTATGGCTCATTTCAACTCATGTTCTAAAACTCTTTAAGGAAGAAAATCTATCTTTATATTTATGTTTATATCTAATTCATTGTCTAATACATTGCTTTGCACATTATAGTATTCAATAAACACTATTAATTGCTTAAAGTATCTTTGAAGAGGGAAGAAGAGCTGTGGTTGATATTAATCTCCGAACACCAGCTTGCATGACATATAGTTTTATAAACACGAGAGCTGTGAGAATAAAAGCATGGTCTTTGGAATCAGTCAACTGTTTATATGTCTTATTCCTGTCACTGTTTATGTAACTTCAGAAGAGTTACTATTATATAGGTAAGTGTATTATTGTAAGAATTAAGTAAAAGATGATAGGAAAACTCATAGTCCAGGCTTACAGCTCTGGCACTTAAACATCTATTTAAGGGGAAAAAAAAAAATCTTTACATAGGTAGAAGTTGACACCTATGTAGACGGTCATATAAGAAAGATAGAAGTTCAGGAAATAAAGTAAATGTGTGAGTACAAAAAAAAATTACTGTACTATGTGTATATATATATGTTTGTACTAAGAACAGAAAAAGATCAGATGATAGTAGTAATCCCATCAGTTAAGAGCAACAACAATGAAAATAAAAAATATATGTAGTAAGAGAAACCACACTAGAAAACATCCATTTACCGTAAAAGAAGGCAATGACAAAGGAAATGTAAAAAAAGACACAAGACATAAGAACAAACAGCAAAATGGTAATATTATACCAAATACATTATCAAAATAAGATAAAGGCATCACAAGAAAAAAACTACAGACCTACATTTCTTATGAATATAAATACACAAATCCTAACACAATTCTAGTAACAGAATCAAACCACATATAAAAAGTATTATAAACTGTAACCAAGTAGGATTCTTTCCAGGAATGCAAGTTGGTGTAGCATATGATAATCAATATTATACACCATATTAAGAGAATAAAGGACAAAACCACTTGATCACCAAATAGACACAGTAAAAACATTTGACAAAACCCAAAACCCTTTCATGAATAAAAAAACAAACAAACCGCTAAAAATGGACCATACTTTCTCTATTTCTCAAAAAAATCCACAAAAACTATTAGAGTTCATAAATGAATTCATCAACCTGGTGGGATGCAAGATCAACATATAGAAATCAGTTATATTTCTATAACTGCATAAAAAATTTTAAAATAAAACTAAGAAAACAGGTGCATTTGCAACAGTATCAAAAAGAAAAAATACATAGGAATAAATTTTTAAAAAATAGTATAAAATTTGCATATACTGAAAATATACAAGATACTGCTGAAAAAAATTAAAGATCCATGTAAGGGGAAAGACCTTCCATGTTCATGAATTGGAAGACTTAATATTGTTAAGTTGGAATCACTTCCTAAATTAATCTACAGATTCAATATAATCCCTATTAACCTCTTACTGTAAAACTATAGTAATCAAGACAGTGTAGCACTGCCATAAGAATAGACATACAGATCAATGGAATAGAATTAAGAGTCCAGAATGAATAAACCCTTATGTACATGGTCATTTGATTTTTAACAAAGGGGCAAGATAATTCAATGAGTAAGAATTTCTTCCATAAATGGTGCTGGGAAAACTGAAAATCCGTATGCCAATGAATGAAGTTTGTCTCTTACAACACAACAAATTTAACTTAAAATTCATCATAGACCTAAATGTAAGAGCTAAAATTATAAAACTTTTAAAATAAACTCTTTTGACTTAGGGTTAGGTATTTTTTTTTCCTAAGATGGGACATTATTTAAATGATAAAATGAACTTCTTAAAAATTAAAAAGTTTTGCTGTTACAAATGATACTATTCAGAAAGGAAAAGACAGTGCACAGGTTGGGAGAAAATATTTGCAAATCATATACCTGATAAGGGACTTGTGTTCAAAATATACTTTTAAACTCTTACAACTCAATAATAAGAAAGCAAACAACCCAATTTTTATATATGGAAAGGATATTGGAATAGGTATTTCTCCAAAGGTGATATACAAATGACCAATAAGTATGTAAAGAGATATTTTAAATCATTAGTCATTAAGGAAATGTAAATCGAATCCACAATGAGCTACCACTTTACACTGACTAAAATGGCTAAAATTTAAAAGACAGTAGTAATAAGTGTTGAAGTGGAATTGGAGTATTTGGAGCCCTCATACCTGTATATTGCTGGTGGGGATGGGGAACTGTGCATCCACTTTGGAAAAGAGTTTGCCAGTTCATTAAAAACGTATATACTTTCTCTCAAACTTGAGAATTGGTTATGATGTTTTGATAAGAGCATAGAGTTCTAACCAATTTTCCTGTAATCCAGTGCAGGGTTAGTTATTCATCCTCTATACTCCCCTAGCTCTATGTGAGCCACATATGTACAGGTGTGTTTCTTTCAGTGTTGATCAGGGGATATGTTCTAATTGCTTTATGAATCCATAACACCTAGCCCCCGGATCTGTATTACGTAGAGTAAAAAGTGAGCAAAGGACATGAACAGAAACTTTTCAAAAGAAGATAAACTAATGGCCAAGAAACATATGAAAAAATGTTCAACATCTCTAATCATCAGGAAAATCAAAATAAAAACCATAATGAGATATCATTTAACTCCAGTGAGAATAGCTTTTATCAAAAAGTCCCCAAACAGCAAATGTTGGCATGGATGCAGAGAGATGCACTGCTGGCAGGGTTAGAAAGTAGTCCGACCTCTACGAAAAGTAGTATGGAGATAACGCAAAGAACTAAAAGTGGAACTACCATTTGATACAGCAATCTCACTATTAAGGATTTATTAATACCAGGGAACGTTTAACAAACCATGTAACTTTCATAAGTCCTGAAAGACGTAGGACATGATGAGCAAGATGTAGAGTGTAAATTGTTTTGGAGGGAACACGCATGTTACAAAGCAGAAAGTTGTGCATATGTTCAGAAGATTAACTGAAAAAGGCGGTACAGATTGTATGGATGTAAAACTATTCACTACAAACAAAAAATTAAAATTTCTTTCTCAGTAAGACAAGAGAAATTTGCTTTCTAGCATATTTCAGAAAAACAAAACTACCTACAAAGCAGGAAAAATTCTGCATTTCATTTTTCCGTGGTCACCTGACATGAAATTCATGTGTTCTTCAAGAGATGTCCAAAATTCAGCAGAAATTTTGCCTCATCTCCTTTGACTTTAATTTTTACATTTTGAAATTGTGAGACTCAGTCATATTTCAAATGTATGCGAGTATAGCATGCCTAATGAAATGGGCAAAATATTCAACTAAAAAAATACATATTTTCTAGGATGCTAATTTCCAGATTTAATATTCTAATAATGTCTCTTCACATCTTCAAATCTCGGGGCCAAATCAAAACCAAGTTTATACAATCTGTATTCTAAAAAGTAGAGCAAGGGAGCTTTGGAATGAAAGTCTAGTTGGCAAAATTCTGAGTAGACTGATTTTAATGCATGTTTTTTCCTCATTTGTCTATTAGGTTAAAATATTATTCTAAACACGAAGCAGATTTTCAAAGAAGCTGGGCTTTATTTGTGGATTATTTAGCTCCACCACTCTTTCCTACAACTTTGATTAGAGTTTATGAATTTCAGAAGGGCATGCCACCACGAATACTTGTTAATGGGGATAGAGCTCACTTCATCAGTGACTTTACTAACTTTCAGAACATAGTCCTGCTCGCTCTGAATGTCCTACGCAAAGTGCATAAGTATACAGGTAAGAGGCACAGAGACTTTATTTTTCATAAATTCTATATGTTGTGTTGATTTCATAGGTGATTAAATATTATAACATTAGAATCAAAATTATAGATCATTACAACAGACTATCTAAAGAAGAAAATGTTAACTTCCTATAGGTATCTGTTTAACAGTTTTAACAATAATCCTTGTGGGTTTATTATAGGTTTCACTTAATTGGCACATATTATGAGCCCTTCCTCATTTGGCATGTCTTCTCCCACAGGGTTCTTGCACAAAAACAGCAGATCAATATCAAGGCATGTTAGTTTAGTAAGGCGATAACAGGAATCCCTATTTCTTTCTCAGATAGGTTTTTAAATTTTATTTTACTTATTATCCTTTCTTTTAAATGAAAAACATAATAAACACAATAATGACACTTTCCATGACTAGCAGAACAACAAAATAAATTGTGTTATATGAACCTTATCTTCATCTAGTTCTACTAATTACAGGCATAAAGAAAAAAATATGACCCCAAAAAAGTCTGGTCTTGAGGGAGTATGTTATAGATGATCTTCTTACCAAAACAAAAATAAAACAACACAGACTGTTATTAAGGTTTATGTTTCTGCATAGACAGCAAAAATGAGCATTAGCACACTTTTTAATTTGTAACAGTCTGATATGTGAACAATGATACTTCACTTTTTATAGGTTTTAATTTCTTTAATTATCACTGTATTTAACATCCTTTACTTTCTTTAATTATGTATGTATCTTACAAGTTTGAAAATGAAGGGATAACAATTTAAAATTTAAAGAATGTATATGAACCTGTGTTTAATTTAATACTAATTTAATTGAATTTTGTTTTAAATAATGTCATCATTTAGGATCAAAATAAAAGCTTAACCTATAATTTTTAAATATCTTTACTATTTTTCTAGGAACATTGTCTTTCATTGTGTGGAAAATGTTAATGCAGTTAAAAATTGCAAGAAAACTTTTTCTAGCGATTTTGGAATTTATCCTTCACTTTTTAAATTAAATGCTTCTGGAAATCTATAATGAAATAAAAATCCACAAAGGTAATTCCTTGAGGAATTGTACTAAAAATTATGTTTATATCATTTTGTCATTATCTATGCCTACATTTTAAATTTTGAATCAATGTTGCTGTTAATTTGCCTAATGAATCATTTTTTAATTAACAACATGACTAACATGTTTACTAGCCAATGTTGAATAACTGACAAGTGCTAATAAATTAAGAAAAGCCAAAATTTTATTGGGCTTTTGGATGTTATTCTGCCTAAAGTAATTTCATAAAATTTGGAGGAATAAATTTTATGGTCAAGAGTCAAAAGGCAGATTTTAAATAAAATTCTTCTTTGGCCATTGTTTGGTACAGTCTCAATTCTAAATCATGCGTAGTCTTTGTAGTTTCTAAAGATAAAAATTAAAATACTCTTTTATATAAATTTTTTTTTTAAAAAATCTAAAAAGAGGGAAAATTTATATGAAGACTACAGGAATATTGCATGGAAACAATAAGATGAAAGGGCAAATAGTTTTCATTGGATGCTAGAACCCAGAGCTGAAAAATCATCAGGAACCAAATAAAATACTCTTTATATTTTGGGGGCTTTATGAGAACTCATTTTCATTTCTCTCTATACATTACATTTATTCTTCTCTTGATATGTGTAGACTAGCTTCCCTTGCTTCATTTGAATGACTCATCCTTTCTCTCCAAGTCTCTAAAGTCTACATCAGTTAACAAGTTATGGGCTCACAACCCAAAACTAACTAACTCATCCTTATCAAAATACAGATTCCCTGGATATAGATTTTGTCTGGTAGAATGTAGCCTCTGCATTAGTTTTCCTATGTTAGTTGCGCACACTGGCTCCAATGAGCTGGGGACAAGGACTAATATGTGTACAATCACAGAGTAAAAAAATGGGCAATAATAGCCGATTCTATTCAGAGAATATGTGGGTTGTTTTCAGGAAGGAATATATGGACTAAACTATTATGTACAAACTATCACAGATGCTCATACGCACCTGAGATCCTGATCAAATAATGTAAAATTCCAAGGTGAGTTTTTGTTCTAGACAAATTAATTTTAAACTTTATAATGATAGTAAAGTTTGCAAGATATATAACCTGAAAATCTCTGAAAGAAAACTTTGAAAATGCTTTCCATGTTTTCTGTGTTCTCATATTTGCACTATTGTTTTAGGAAAATCAACTTACTAAGTGGAAAATTTTAGGGACTGGGATTCTCACAAAATTAATCTCCTAAACGTCTTATCTTATCTTTATGTTTATCCCTATCTTATGCGTACAGTGTGTAACTGACTCTTGATATTTTTATCCAAACAATCATAGTGTTTAACTTGTATGTTTGGGCCATTTATTTTTAATGTAATTTTTAGTTTGAATTTACCAACAAAAAGGAGGAATGTCCCTTTATTATCATCTTTTCCTTTTCGCCTTACTTTGAAGTGATTTTTAGAATTTCATTTTATCTCTATTAGCTTGCTGTCATTCAAGTCACTTTAAAAAAAACACATACAGGTTGTCCAGAAATTACAGCATAAAACTTTAACTACAGTTTATTGTTAAATAATATTGTGTCACTTTATGTGTAGTACTAAAATATTACAACAGAACACTCCCATTTTTTCCTCTTTTTTGTCCTTTCATTATACATTTTACTTTTAAATATGGGATGAACATAATGCTATTATATTTTCTTTACATAGTCAATTGCCTTTTAGAAAAAAATCATTAATAAGTATGTACATTTTATATTTGCTTTGCTTTTTATTATATCTAGCATTCCTCTCTTTTTTTGTTTTTTTAGTTTCTGTATGGTATCAAATTTCTTCTGCCTGAAGAAATTTTTTAAACATTTTTTGTAACACATTCCTATAAGAAACTAATTGTGTTGTTGTTGGTAGTGATGATGGTAATGGTAGCAGCTGTGGCAATGTTCGTTTTCTTTTTTTCACTGAAAAATTATTTTTCATTCACCTAATTTTTCTTTCTTTTTCTTAGTGCATAGATTCTACTCTATAGTATAGTGATCTCTATAATTTCTGATGAAGTATCTGTTAGAATCTTTAAGTTTGTTCTTCTGCGTAACTTGCCTTTTTAATATGGCAACCTTTAATAATTTCTTTTTATCTTTGGATTCCATCAGTTTGAGTATAATGTACCTAGTTGTGTTTTGGGGACGTATGTATCCTGCTTGGTGTTCTCTGAGATTCTTAGCTCTGGAGGATTGATATCTTTCATTACTTTTGGAAAATTCTTCACCAATATTTTTTCAAATATTTCTGTCCTTTTTTCTCTCCTTTCTCCTTATGAGAGTCTAATTATACCAATGTTAGATTGTTTGATATTATCCCATGGCTCCTTTATTCTCTGTTCTGATTTTTTACTATTTTTTCTCTTTAGTTTTATTTTGATTAATTTCTGTTGACCTATCTTTCAGTTCACCGATCTTTCCTCATCTGTGCAGAGTCTGCGGATAAGCGCATCAAAGGCATCTTCCACCTCTATTACCACGTGGGTGTTTTACTGTTAATTTTTAATATTTTCCCTTTGATTATTTCTCACAGTTTTTATCTATCTGTTGAAATTCCCCATTTATTCATGCAACTCTCTACTTTTCCCACTACAACCTTTAATATTTTAATCATAGTTAATTTAAATTCCCTGCCAAATAGTTTCAACATTTGTGTCATATATTAGCAGTCCCCAACCTTTTTGGCACCAGGGACTGGTTTCATGGAAAACAATTTTTTCACAGAGATGTGGTGGGGAGGAAGGAGGCGGAGCTCAGGCTGTGATGCCAGCAATGGGGAGCAGCTGTAAATACAGATGCCTCCCTGCCTCACCCACTGCTCACCTCCTGCTGTGGGGCAGGTTCCTAAGTTTCATGGAAAACATTTTTTCCACGGAGGGAGGTAGCGGGGAGAGGGGGAAGGTGGAGGTTGGGGGAGGGAGACCTCTATGGCTCGCTTCCTAACAGGCCACAGACCAGTACCAGTCCACAGCCTGGGGTTCAGGACTGCAGTCATATATGACTCTGATTCTGCTAACTTCTTTGTCTCATGACAGTGGTTTTTTTGTTTTTTGTTTTTTTCTTAACTTTTTGTGTGTGACCTATAATTTTTGGTTGAAAGCCAATCAACACATGTAAAACAGTAAAAACCAATGTAAAGAAAAGTTATGCTGGTAAGTGGGCTGGTATCTTATTCGGATAGGCTTTTAGTTGAAAGGATGAGACTATCTAGTGGAGATTTGAGCTGGCTTTGTGTTTTGTTGCTCTTGTTACCCGTAGTGCATCACTGGCTTAATGGTCCTCTGGTGTTCTCTTGTGCTTAGGGTGAAAACTGGGTTGCCAGAGGATTTTTCTAATAGTCCTTTTCCACCCTCAGCTTTAGGGGTTTTTTTGCATCAGGCTATGCCTCAAAGATAGTTTCTCTCCATGCTTTTACTCTTCTTCCAATGTTAGGAATTTGTTACTTGTTATTGATATTTGATGCTTGCTAGCCTGGAGTAGTTAGTCAAGATCATTCTCTGTTTTCCTGCTTATCCTTCGTTCTGATAGTTCATCCTCAGTCATATTCAGGCCCTGTATCCTTGGGTCTTGAACCCAGGACTTTATCAGTAGGGAAATTCTAATGATTCGAATTCAGGTTGATTCAAATTTATAAAAAATGAATGATGTAAGCTATCTTTTCCAAGAGAAATGAACAATAAAATGAAGTTTTCTAATGAATCTAGAATTATGCGGTAATATGTTCTTAAATAGGCCAAGCTGAATTCAAAATATCAGTATTGTCAATATTGTCTAAAAGACCTTAGGGCACAGAGCATCAAGCTATAGGTCTAATCTGGCCTGTTGTCGGTTACAAATAAAGTTTCATTGGAACTTGACCACATCTTGTCTATTTCTACTTTCGTGATACAATTATGGAGTTGTGCATAAAACCTAAAATATTCCCTATCTGGCCCTTTACAAAAAAAAGTTTGCCACTTCTGCTTTAAGGTAATGTTAGTAAAAATGTTATAATTCATGACAACAAAAACAGCAAATTTTTCACTGACCTACTAACATACACGTAACACACCCTACCCCACTGATAGGATTCACTGACATTAAAATGGTCCTTCCTTCTTTGCAGGATTCTAGCATTGCTTATGTTTGGTTCTTCTCTATGTAATCATAAGAAATAACTTGCAACGAGAAGTCAAATTGAGGGTAAAATTCTTCTATTAAACATTCAAATTATTTACTTCATCAGAAATTAGATTTTTATAGTCATTCTTTGTTCAGTATCTCAAAGATAGAGATCTTTTCTATGTTGTTCATCACTGTAGGCCAGTACTGATGCGGCACCAGGAATGAGGTTGCTGCTCAAAAAATATCTGTTGAATTAGGTCTGAGGCTTGGACAGGTTTTTCTGATAGAGTTTTCTGGAAACTCATAGTGATTAGAATAAACACAAAATACATGCAGGGAATGGCTGGGCCCACAAATCAAATTATAGGGCAGAGGTTCTTAATTAGCCACCTTGAGTACATCAATCCTGAATCCTCCTGGCCTTTCTTCTGACTGTAGCCACTCCTGCTGTGACCAGTTCCACACAGGCTTTGAACTGCTTCATGCAGGTGCAACTTTATAGCTCACTTTCAGCCACTCCTTATACCTCTTACCTACTTCCCTGGGCATTTGTGCCTCTGCTGCGACATGGGGCATCTGCCCCATGTTTGGTATTCAACCTTGTCCAACCAGAATGGCTGGAGAGTTTCTACCTGCTGGGCAACCTCTGTCCTAAAATTACACCTGGGATTTAAGTTATAGAGGTATGTCTGAGTGATGACACAGAGAGACTAATGCCATTGGAAGAAGAATTTATTGCTTACATTTCTCAAGAGAAGGGAACAGGGTCACAAGGAAATATCAGGATGGACAGGAGGCATACAACGGGAACAAAGGGAAGGCACAGGCCAGAACTTTTATTGGGGTTTCCATGGGAATGGTGAGTAGGGCAGAGAAAACAGTTTAGGATTGTCCAGTTGGAATAATTCCAGCAAGCTTGGAATTATAAGGATGTTCTCTAGTTGCTTGGTACCTACTTGGCCTTGGAATGATATAGGGCAGGGGAAACATTTGTTTAGTGTGTGAGAGTTACATAGGAGTGTGGGGGTGGGGGGCATGGTCTTGGATCGGCCTGTGTGCACACGAAAGGCATGTTTCAGACCAGCTGTTCAACACCCTCAGTAACTCGCTAGCCCTGGGAGGTGTCACTCCCCAGGTCTGAAAGGTTCCTGAGAGATTTATTATACACACGTCCTTCCTTTTTCAGATCTAAGAACCATCAACAATCTATTAACTTTCTATCAACTATCTACCAATCCATGTATAATTTTATTACATTTTTAAAATAGTTATATACAATTCCATAGCATGGATATATCATTATTTCTTCCACCATTAATTCATCAAAAGGCATTTAACAAAATTGCTACAAAATATCTTTCCCATGTAAGGTCTAATATGGGTATTTATACCTCTTTAAATTATATTATCAAAAATATAATGACTAAATTTATGAAATTTGTTTTGGCATAAAGTTAAGGAAAAGATGAAACTTTATTTCCTTTTCCAGATGTTAGTTAATGGGCCCAATTGCATAAGTTTAATAATTTTCCTCCCATTGTTCTAAAGTACCACATTTATCATATACTAATTTTTTTAAAAAGAGAAGAACCTGCCTCTGCATTATTTTTAATCCAAATATTCTGTTTTTTAAATTCTACTCCAATGAGGCAGTTATATCCATTTCATGTATCACTCAGTGCTCGTGTGTTTAAAAAATGTGGTTGTACAGTAAATTTTAGTATCTGATTGGACAAGCCCCATCCTTTCTTTCCAGAAAAAAACTTTCTGGGTATTCTTACAGGCTTATTAATCTACACAGGAAATCATCCAACTTTTTCTATAAAGGGCCAAATAGTAATATTTTAAGCATGTGGGTTATTAGGTCTCTATCACAACTATTCTACTTGCACTTTATAGGGCAAAAAAGCAACAGACAATATATAAATGAATGAGGATGGCATGTTACAGTAAAATTTTATTTATGAGAACAGGTGACTGGCTGGATTTGGCCCTGAGCTATAGATTACCATCCTCTGATGTGAATGAAATTTATGGTGTATTGGCTAAATATAATGTATTGGCTTATATTGGCCCCATCATCAAAACTCACTCCTTCCCCTTTTCCTCATTAGGCTATATGTCAGCTTTCATGATCTGGTCAACCACTTACTTTACAGTCTTATTTACAATTTCTGTAAATACACTCACATATGTCAAAATACTTCTTGGACTTTATCATGATCTTTTGTATCTCCATACTTTTGCACAAATTATTTACCTTTCAAAAATACTGTTTCTAACTAG
>RJWJ010039628.1:0-14363 GCA_004363605.1 Indri indri | reverse complement strand
TTTTCATCTGGTATAATGTAATTTGCTTTTTAGAGGACTTTGTGGTATATTTTTAAGTTTGCATACCAAAGGATTATTAATATTTTATGTGTAACTAGAAACACATGAGGAAAAAGGAAAAAAGAACCTCTCAACTCTTTCTTTAGCTTTCACAACCTCTTCCTGCTGCCTCCTGAAACTTAATCTGCTCCTTATCATTACTAAGGAACTCAAACTCTGTGACTCCTTGTAAAACTGTTTACCCCTCTGGGGAAACATAAAGTGTCTCACTAGGGTACCAATTAAATCTTGGGGAGAGAAAAGAAAATGCTGGAGACCCCGAATGTGTCTCTGCTGTGAGTTTGTGGGAACTGCTTGTGCATGGGGGGGCGGGTGTGGGACTGTGTACTGTGGGCGTGGGTGCGGATCGTGTGTATTTTGTGCATGTGTGGACTGTGCGTTTGCGTGTGGATTGTGTGTGTGTGTGTTTGTGTGCTGGGTGTTTGTGTGGGTGTGGTGTGTGTGCGTGTGTGTGCGTGTGGACTGTGGGTGGCCTGCTCAACATTTTGGTGGCTGTTTCATTCCCACCCCTTTTACTACGACCCTGGTCAGACCACTTTTATGCCCCTGACAGCTTCATGAAGCACAAAACATGGAGCGATACATGGCATGAAATTGGCAACAAAGCCGAGCAAAGGGGCGACAATCCTCTGGCAGGATGTGTTCACAATATGGCTGATTGGATCTGGAAGCAGATGCCAGCAGCGCGCATTGTCCTGGTGACTGAAAAGACATGACCCCCGAGAAACCGAGAACAAGGCGGCTCTCCGCCTGAACCAAGGGGGAGGGGAGAAGAGGTGAAACCAATGAATAAATCAGGCCGTGAAAACCGGGGAGAAAAGAAAATGCTAAAGAGGACTTTTTATGGGGAAAAGGGGGCGGTGCAGTGCGCGGCGGCCCTCGCTCCCCGGCGGGCCGAACACTCCCGCAGACAATGGCTTTTTAGCAGATGGGAGACCCGTGAAAGGAGCCAACTCTTGCGCGGTGGAGAAGCCCTGTTTGTTTGGTCTGCGCCTGGGCAGGTGTCCGGAGAAAGGCGATGCCGCAGGTTAAGTGCTTCTGGCCGGTCTGATGGGAGGCGGCGAGGGTGTCACCGTGGCCGGTTTGACTGGGGACAACGGGGCTTCGCGGAGTGGCTTGTGACATTCCGAAGAAAGAAAGCTGACCAGAAGTCGCCTCTTCAAGTGCCAGCTCCCCGCCCCCGCCCTTGCCGCCGGTCCCTCACTCTCTCGCCAGCCCTGGGAGCCAGAACTCTGTTGAAGAGCCGTCCATCAAGGACAGGGTGGACGAGGATGGGAACGCACCCCAGCCTGCATTCTCAAACCACACCTCGTGTTTGCAAGCACTTTAAACACATAAGGGCAAGTAAATGGGCTTCAGGAGTGAAATGCAATCTTATTTTCATCACGTAGGCTCTTTGACATTTTACATGTATTAGAGGGGGCTTTGCATGGTCCGGCAGATTCTGAAGCTATGGAGATGCGGTCATGGCCCCCAGAAGTTCTTGCCTTGGCTTCTAGTAGCGTCCAGCACCGTGAACTGGCTTGAAGACTGCGGGGAGAATTCATGGGAGCTGTGGCCGGGGAGTCCGTGGATTTCCTCTTTTAGCATATTCGCTTGCTCTTCCAGAGTCTCAAGAAAGTAAACGTGCTTTTTCAGAAACAAAATAACAACACCCGCAGAAGAAAAGAGAGAGAGAGAGAGAGAGAGAGAGAGAGAGAGAGAGAGTGTGTGTGTGTGTGTGTGTAGGGGTATTTTGCTTTGTAAAGAGAAATCATTTCTCCCTGACTAGAGAACGTACGAGTAATAGCAACCAAAGGACTAGCCAGGCATAACCCTGGGCTCAGTTTCCAGCCTGAATCACATGTTTGACACATTAGCTGCCATGTGAGTTGTATTTGACTTAGGCTAGTTTTGACCCCAGGGTCTCGTGATGCAAAACCCTGCGGTTGGTTTGTGAAAATCTTGTTGATGTTTTTCTTGTTACAATTAATATTGACCATTTAATTATACAAAAAGTGGATTGTGTTGCATATAACTGATGCATAGAAAACAGTAAAAAATAACAAATTAAAAAGGATCGTGTTGTTTTAATAAAACACCGTGGCCCTAGGGAAAAAAAATTTTTTTCTAGTGTGGCAGTCAATGTGTGTAGAGTGAAGTGAAGGACTTGGGTTGGGTGGTTGGTAGGGATTTTGTGCCTTTTCATTTGTGAGATGTGAGTTGTAAGAAATGAGAACACAGCCCCTTACCTGCCTCCTTACCCCTTATTACCAGATAATTCTCAGGGAGCAGTATTTTATTTGCCATTTTGGGCCACTTTATTCCCAATTTAGCAAAGGTCTTATCGTGTGGACCAGTGTTTGCCCCACTCTGAGACAAGATTCTCTAGGGTTGGCAACTTACAACTTAAGTGGCTGTGGTCACAGAGCTCCAGGAGGCAGGGCTTGGCCAATACGTGAAGGGTTATTCATAAGACAAAGGCCACTTTGAAAAGATTGGAGAGAATGGTCATGAGATTAGGAAACTGTAAAGGAAATAACAGACTTCTCATTATGTTAACAGTAGAGCTTAATCACTTGTTTCTGTCCTATCTTGTGAGATACATCTTGTTTTAAAAAAAGTATTAGTTTCCTTCTGCAAAAAGTTATTAGATTGACATTTCATGGCTTTTAAATAATGTTGAACGTTTTTGACATGAAAATCAAGCACCTCAATGTCCTTATTATCAAAAACATTTAGTGAATGTCTCCATGTGCAAAAAAGCTGGGTTTGAAGAGTCACAGGACGGAGCTCCACCCTCAAGGATCTTCGAGTCTGTCTTGAGAAATACTTCATTCTTTCACTTTTTCTTTGCTGTGGTTCAGATCGGATCTCATAAAAGAACATGAGTAAGGTACCAATTAAATATCCAAATGGAACTATGATGTAGGCAGTTGGATATACAGATATGAAGTATAATGGATGGGTTAGAACTGGAGATACCAGTTTTGGAGTCATTGGCCCATTGGCGAGATGGCTACCACAGTTTCTAGCATCCGCATGGGCAGAAAAGAGTCATTCTTGCTTTGTCTCCGAGAGAGGAGACTTTATCGGACTTATCTTCATGCTCGTTGACTAGAACTGCATTACACGACAGTGTCTAACCCAGCCCCTAGTGAGGGGAAGGGGATCAGCACACCTGGCTTGGCTTAATCAGAACTGTCCCTGGCCTGGGCCTGGGACCAATCTTCTGCAACATGGGAGGCACATGGAGGAGGGTAGAGGAGTGAGCACAATCGGCGTTCTTTTGTGAAGGAGGAAAGAGCAGAAAGATACCAGGGAGGCAGCCAACATTCTAGTTACAGTCCCGTTGGGTTTTGTTATCATTAAACGGGGCAGTAGGTCACCTCTGAGAGTATGTGGGAGATCAGATGGCACAACGGCGCGAAAGCTTTCTGTAAACGACACAGTAGTACAGAGTAATTATTTAATACATTTGTTTGGGTCCAGCTATTCCCAACATTATTCCATTTCTCTGTTTTACAACAGAGTTGTCTCTCCTCTGGCAGTATTTGTTAGGATGTTGCTTAAATAGTTTTTCAAAGCCTTAAGGTAGAATTGAAGATGATAAAAAGCAGTTGCCCTTAGCACATTTTCTCTCCGCCAATAGATTCACGTCTTTCCCTCACTGTGCCTTGCTGTTGTTTTTCTCCTTTTTTCTTGTATCCACAAGCCCCTGCACATGAAACATGGTATCATTTTGAAACTAGATATTTATGGAAAGGAAATGTTCAGTAACAAAAACCTGCTGAACTCTTGTGAGGCATCCATTTGCTCATTGATGGAAAGAAAATGTCTTACCTTAGTTCAGCTGTTGGCAGAGTTGAAATGATCATTTTACAGTTATTAAGGGTCTGCAGGGTGGTAGGTTCTGATGAGAACATATAATAAATGGCATCCCTGACCTAGAAAATAGGAATTACCAGGTACTATTATAGGTTCAATGCACATTGGACTCTACTGGCTTTCAAACATGTAACTGTGCCTTTTCACCTAAGCCGTAAATTCATAGTAAAAACAATGCAGTTTTTCCAAAGACAATTTTTATTGCATTTTGCATTTCCATTTCTCCACTTAATAAGAGCATAAACTTTGAAAAACTGAAACTACATAGAATAGAATTACAATGAACCGAAGGGTGGAGTGGAGGGGCAGGTTGGGGATAATTTGTTGGGGTGAAGGGTGTAGCTCTTGTATTTTTCTTATGTCATGTTCTTTAACTCTTTATCACTCATCGGAAATTATTGGTATGACTCCTCAGCAGAAAACTTCTTGGACTATGTTGATGGGAGAGTGGGAATCAGTGATTTTAGGTGGTGCGACACTGATTTCTGTCATCAAAAGCTTTCAGCATTGGGTACCTGTCTGGTGCAAAAGGCTATCTTCTCGATTTTTATAGATCTATCCTTTCATCACAAGTGCTTTTAGGGTCAGGCATATGGCTATATTGTGTGGCAACACTTCGTTTTCAGTCATTTCTTCCTTCTACAAGTGTTGCCTGCCTCGCGGGTGCCAGGCCCTGTGCTGGTGGGGGAACAGGGTTTTAAATGAAATAAATATAGCATGTCACTTTACGGAGCATGTCCATTAGCAAGGAAGACAGTCATTAAACTAATAATCAGGTCTGCCTCTAATGTTTGTGAGGCCTGGGGCCAGAGCACAAATGGAAGCCACATATCAAATATTTAAAGATGTAAAAGTGATCAATTAAGCTGTGCCTTGGCTCAGTTCATGCTCATATTCAGAGCTTCAAAGCTCAGACCCCAGGGACTACCCCTGTGATCTGGAGGCTAAAGGTCTCCCTAGGTCAGTCCTGCCACCTGTGACCCTGAATGGCAACAAGGGCAAGACAGAAGGTGGGCTGGGCCTGGGAGTCCTGGGTGGCTGAACTCACCTGAAACCTGCCTGGGAGCCGACACCGTTCAGGTGCCCAAGGAACCGGAATGGGACAGCTCCAGCCCTTGCGTCTCACTTTCTCGCATCCCTTTTCAGGTGTTCCTAGGCACTTCTCTGCTAGAGAAGATGAGAGTGAGAGGGATGGAGTGCGGTCATCTGGGAAGTCCTGTCTGCTTTGGGTGTCCTGGGGCAGACACCTTATCTCATTTCCTGGGGCAGAAACTGAGGTTTTCTACTTCCTGACACACGCTCACTCGCTCTCAGCCCTCCGTGCTGAGGCCTACGTGGTTCAGTTTGGTTTAGCGCATCACTCTTCCATAACTCACTCAAAAATAGAACAGAATCTTAGTAGTCTTTCTCATGAGACTGGAAAAAAAATATATGTGCATTTCGATGTTTGTGATATGCAAGGTTCTCTAAAGCAAGCGGCCCAGGGCAAACCCCTCTTGCTTGGATTTACGTGGGTTTGCCAATAATGTTACACATAAATGTGTAGTTACAAGCCATGCTAAGTGCCGTGAAGGAAGAAAACAGAGGGTAGGAAGGAGCATGTGCTGGGACCCAGTTTAGAAGCATAGCGATGGGCTGCGGGTGTCAGGAAAGCCTCCTGGAAGAGGTGACATTTCAGCAGAGACTAGAGCAGAGGTGGCGATCGATGCCTAATCTAAACAACTAAAGTTATAGAGACTACGACGTAGGTTTTTATAAAATGTAATCTTTATGTTTAGTTTCCTTTTATAAAAGTCATACCTGTTCATTGTAAAAATAATCAAGTAATATAGAAATAACTAAGGTAAGTAAATATGACTATTTCCTACATGGTAAAAAGTATGATTATTTTAAGTCCATCTCTCAGAGTAAATTTGAAATTTACTGTATGATTTACTTTTTTCTGTATGTTTTTTCTCATGCATCTACCAATTTTTCTATGTGTATATAAAAATAATCACTTATTATTTTACAATCTTTTACTGATCCAAGATAGGGCTCTTTGCCATCTCCATAGTAACTGCCAGGTGATAAATCATCTGTGTTCTAACTTCCAGCACTGGGGTCGGCAGAGCACTGAGCGTGCTGATGTGCATTCCTTTCTGTGGGGTAGATAAGATGGGGGTAATTAGTAATTAATAAGATGTGTGAACCTAAAGCTAAGATTCATATAGGTCTTGTGTCATTCCTTGTGAACCTAACTACCTCTAGGCCATGGTGTAAAATCTAATAGCTTGCGGACATCTGCACTCAAATGTTTATAGCAGCACAATTCACAATTGCAAAGGTGTGGAAACAACCCAAGTGCCCATCAGTACATGAGTGGATTAATAAAATGTGGTATATGTATACCATGGAGTTCTTCTCAGCCACAAAAAAACAGTGGTGATCTAGCACCTCCTGTATTATCCTGGATAGAGCTAGAGCACCTTCTTTGAAGCCAAATATCACAAGAATGGGACAACAAGCACCACATGTACTCACCACCAAATTGGTATTAACTCATCCACACTTAAGTGCACACGTAATGGTAACATTCATCAGGTGTCAGGCAGGTGGGAGGGGGAGGGGGGAGGGGTATATTCACACCTAATGGGTGTGGTACGCACTTTCTGGGGGATGGGCACACTTGTAGCTCTGACTCGGGTGGTGCAAACGCAATATATGTAACCAAAGTGTTTGGACTCCTATAACATTCTGGAAAAAAAAATTTAACAGCTTGGGAAGGATTGCAACTCAGTTATTGTTCCCTTCCCTGAAGGGTCTTCTTTCTTTTCAAATTATGTCTGAGGTTGCTATACTTGTCCCCCTTTTAATGCTGGGGACCCTGTCTTCTGTCCCTATATATTTGTGAGCCCACTTCAGGCCAGTTCTGTGAGTATGGTCCACACTAATTAACGAATTCTCTCTTGGTTTTGTTAGCTGTGGTTGGCCCCAGGGCTAAATTTAGAGGGTCCTAAACTTAGATTCAATTTCTGGCTCAGTCATTTACAGACCACTTCACTTCTTAGTGTCCTCTTTAAAACATAAGTTGTCAGAGTTTGCTTTGTCTTCCCTTTGGGGGCCCTGTGAAATGACACTGTATAGTGTGTGAGAAAGAGATTCGTAAATTCTAAAGCTTGTACCACTAATTTCTAGGATAAGCTTCCATGTAAATGAGAAATCACTGCTTCTCTCTTTCTTTTTTGTCTCTCTGTTTCTTTAATGACCACTTCCAGAGTGCCATTCCCTAGGAAGTATGTCCTGAACCAAATGCAAGAGAGGATAGAAAGTATACTCACGTTAATGCCTCCAACATGACAATACTTTATATGGCACAATCTTACTCATAATTTTGCATATAGCTTCCTTTGTTTTAGTATATAGCCTAAAATTTATAAATAATTACTATACAAATTTCCCCAATTTTAAGCATACCTTTTCTATGGAAATTCTGAGGGTAAGATGAAAGGAACATGCATTTTTAATCAGTAGGCAGCTGATTTTTTTATGGTTGATATAGAATTACGGTCTATTATCTATAGTTTGCTGCAAATAATGCCTAGGAAAGGTTTTAAGTGATTCATTAGGTGGTAATTTAGGTCCATGCATATTATTATTGTTAATTAATGATAATAAAAACAATCCAAATGTTGGAATAGGGAGAAGTGACACCAAGTTTGATAGGCCTTCTTGAGAAGGTTTCGAATACCCCACAGACCTGGAGTTTTTGTTTGAGCGGTTTTGTTGACCACTTTCATAATCTCTGAAGCCGAAGCCAAGATGAGTTATCACTCATTTAATGTGTGGGCTGTTTCTTCCCCCACCACCCCTAATTGTAAATTATACAATCTCAACCTCTACAGCCAGCATTTAATATATCTGACTTTATTGCTTTCCATTTTATGAAAATTAATTACAGTTCACATTCTGACACTGAAATTAAAGGGTAAGCACTAAATCTTGTACACGAGAATAGGAAATGAAGAGAACATTCTTTATTATCAGAATAATGAAGATCAGAGATGCTTGTTTTTCTTCTCTTAAAGCACTGGGGAGTGAGATAAAACTACATTTAAACAGGACATCTCCCCTCCATAACTTGTGCCATTGCAACATGAAAGACAGAATGGAATCATGATATTTTAATAAAAAACCTCCAACTCTTTCTGTTTTATATAGAAGGAAATTGTTTTGTGATAATATCTTGGGCTACATAACTGTGTTCCTGGGGCTTATTTTACCAGGGAAGCAGAACATTTAGGAGGTGAAGCAGACTAGTCTCTGCACCAAAACGGACCAACTTCAGCGGATTCTCTGAATGTCTCCAAAAGAAAAATACAATTTTGTAAAGAAAAATTTAAGGATAAATGGCAAAGAGCTTGACATGTATATATGGTATATGTATTTCTTGTGCTAACATACCTTTGAAACCACAGGTTTCTGAAGGGTAGCAACCATATATAATATCTAACTTTATAAGCATTTCATAGTTTGCAAATGCAATGGACTGAAGCTTATGTTACCCCCTTCCCCTAGTTTATATGTTGAAATTCTGTCCCCCAAGGTGATGATATTAGGAGGTAGGGCCTTTGGGAAGCCCAGTGGTTTGAATTTGACCCCCAAATTTTGTGCATTGCAAACTTAATCTCCCAATTCACGGGTTGATGGCATTTGAAGGTGGGGCTTTGGGAGGTAATTAGGATTAGAAAAGGTCATTAGGGTGGGGTGCCCATAATGTGACTGGTGGCTTTATAAGAAGAGGAAGAGAGACCTGAGCTGGCTTGCTCTTGCTCTCTTGTCATCTGATGCCCTCGGCCATGTTATGACACAGCAAAAAGACCCTCACCAGATGACAGTGACTTCCTAGCCTTCAGAATCATGAGCTAAAACAAGTTTACATGCCTCTATTAGTAAAACTGAAAGATCACAAATAAATAACCTGAGTTTCAATCTAAAGAATCTAGAAAAAAAAGAGCCAACTAAACCCAAAGCAAGTTGAAGGAAGGAAACAGAACAGATACCAATAAAATGGAAAACAGGAAAACTATAGAAAGAATCAATGAAACCAAAAGTTGGTTCTTTATAAAGGTGAAAAATTTGACAAAAACTGACTAAAGAAAAAATGAAAAATTTGAATAGATCAATAAAAAGTAAAGAAGTTAAATTAGATTAAAAATATTCATCCAAGGAAAAGTCCAGGCCCCGCTGGCTTTACAGAAAAATTTTATCAAACATATAAAGAATAAATAATAACAATCCTTCACAAATTTTTACAGAAAATAGGAGAGGGAACACTTCTCAACTCATTCTCTGATATCAAAGCCAGAAAAAGACATCACAAGAAAAAGAAACTGTTGATCATTATCCTTCATGAATATAAACATAAAAGTCCTCATCAAAATAGCAAACTGAATACAGCAACAGATATAAAGGATTATGTACGGTGGCCAAGTGGAATTTATGCCTGGAATGCAAGGCTGATTTCACATCCAAAAATCAATTATTGTAATACACCATATTAGTAGAATAATGAACAAAAGTGACACGGTTATCTAAATAGATGTAGAAAAATAATTTGACAAAATCAAGCACCCACTCATGATAAAAACTCTCAACAAACTAAAAATAGAAGGGAACTTCCTCAGTCTGATAAAGGGCATTTATGAAAACCCTACAGCCAGCATCATACTTAATGATGAAAAGCTGAATGCTTTCCCCCTAAGATCAGGAACAGGGTAAGCATGTCTGCCCTCACCACTTATATTCAAAATTGTACTGAATGCTCTATCCCCCAGGCAAGAAAGAGAAATAAAAGACACCTAGATTGGAAAGAAAGAAGTAAAATTGTCTTTATTTAGAAATGACATGATCCTATATGTTGAAAGTCCTGTGAAATCCTCAAAGAATCTGTCTAGCAATCAGCTGGAGGCGACCAGTTAGGACAACAAGACCGATTACTGGCTGTGGCAGAGCAAGCAAGAGGCAAAGGGACCCTGACCCCCAGTGCTCCATTTTCCTCCGCGGAATGGTCCTGGACGAGGGTCAGGTGGATGCAGTGCAGACTGGGAAATCATCTCCTTGACAGAAGGCTGCTGCCTTTTCATGGACTCGCGGGCTGGGGGAGAGGAGAAAGGGCTAGAAGTAGAAAGATACTAAATCAAAATGGAGCAAAGGGCCTCAGGCAATGCTCTCGATTAGGAAGCCTGTGAATGGAGGCGACTTGGCTAGAATTGCAGATGCTCATATCAGCATGACTGGTCCACATGAGGGGAGCTAAGTGTTTGGATTCGGAAAACTGCAGTGCACTGGCTGTGCACCAAGTCCGGCTGGGAAGGGAAGCTTCCCTTCATGAGGCCAGCCAGGCAGCCTTGCGACGGCTCATGGTCAGGCCTGGGGGATCACACGTAGGATTGTGGCCCAGAGTCAGACTCCTCAGAAACTCCTACAGCTAATAAACAGGTTCAGCAAGCTTGTCAGATACAAGGTCAATATACAAAAATCAATCACATTTTTATGTAGTAGCAATGAACTCTCTAAAAATGAAATTAAGAGAACAATTCCATTAAAAATAACATCAAGAAGAATAAAATACTTAAGGATAATTTTAATTTAGAAAGTCCAAGATGTGTACACTGAAAACAAAAAAATATTGCTGAGAAAAATTCTAAAAGACCTGAAATAAATGAGATATTCTATGTTCATGGATTTGGAAAACTCAATATTATTAACATGGCAATTCTCCCCACATTGATCTATATAGTCAGCGTAACACCTATCAAAATCTTAACAGGACTTTTTATAGAAATTGACAAGTTGATTCTAAAATTTATTTAAAAAACTAAAGACCCAGAATAACCAAAATAATTTGGAAAAAGAACAAAGTTGGAAGACTTATACGTCTTAATTTCGAACTTACTATACAGTAATCAAAAATTGTGCAGTATTGGCATAAGTATAGAACTATAGATCAATGGAAAAAAGTCCAGAAATAAACCCTTACATTTAAGGTAAATTGATTTTTTGACAAAGGAGCCAGGCCAATTTAGTGGGGGAAAGGATAGTGATATGGTTTGGATGTTTGGCCCCGCCAAATGTTGAAATTTGATCCCCAGTGTGGAATGTGGGGCCTGGTGGGAGGTGTTTAGGTCATGGAGGAAGATCCCGCATGAATGGCTTGGTGCCCTCCCTGCTGTAATGAGTGAGTTCTCACTTTATCAATGAGAGCTGGTTGTTTAAAGGAGCCTGGCACCACTTCCTCTCTCTTTGCTCCTTCTCTCGCCATGTGACACACACCTGCTGCCCCTTTGCCTTCCACCTTGATTGGAAGCTCCCTGAAGCCCTCATCAGAAGCGAATACTGGTGATAAGCTTCTGGTACAGTCTGCAGAACCATGAGCCAAATAAACCTCTCTCCTTTATATTGATGAATTACCCAGCCTCAGGTATTTTCTTTATAGCAATGCAAAATGGACAAATGCAGATAGTCTTTCAACAAATGATGGTGAAATAACTGAATGTCTACATGCAAAAAAATGAATTTAGAATCTTATATTCAATGCACCATACAAAAAAAAATATATCAACTCAAACTGGTTCATAGACCTAAATGTAAGAAATAAAACTGTAAAACTTTTAATGAAAACATAGGAAAACTTTATGATCTTGGGTTAGGCAAGGAATTCTTAGATGCAGCACAAAAGTATAATTCATAAAAGATAAAAATTGATACATTGGATTTTATTACAATTAAAATCTTTTGTGCTTCAAAAAGGAGCCATTAAGAAAATGCAAAGAACACAGACTAGGAGAAAATTTTTGCAAAGCTTATATTTTATAAAAGACACTCATATCCAGCACACACAAATTACTCTCACAACTCAATAATCAGAAGAAAAAAATATATAAAAAGAAGCAAAATATTCAAATGGATATTTCACTAAAAAGATATACAAATGGCTAATAAGCACATGAAAAGATGTGCAATGTCACTAGTCATTATAGAAATGCAAATTAAAACTGTAATCAGATACTACTTCACCTCCACTAGAATGACTATCATCAAAAAGAGAGATAACAAGTGTTGGTGAGGATGTGGAGAAATTGGAACCCTCTTACATTGCTGGTGGGAATTTATAATGGTACAGCCACTTTGGAAAACAGTTGGGTGGGTTCTTGAAGAGTTAAACATAAATTTATCACACAACCCACAATTCTACTTTTAGATATCTACCCAAGAGAAATGAAACCATATAGTCACACAAAGACTTTGACATGAATATTCATAGGAGCATTATTTATAGCAGCCCATTTTGGAACAATCCAAATGTCCAACAACTGGTGAATGTATAAGCCAAAGTGTTACAGACAATGGGTATTTTATTTAGCAATAAAAAGGAACCAACTATTTTTTTTTTTTTTTGTTTTGAGACAGAGTCTCACTCTGTTGCCCAGGCTAGAGTGCCATGGTGTCAGCCTAGCTCACAGCAACCTCAAACTCTTGGGCTCAAGCGATCCTCCTGCCTCAGCCTCCCGAGTAGCTGGGACTATAGGCATGTGCCACATGCCCGGCTAATTTTTTCTATATATATATTTTTAGTTGTCCAGATAATTTCTTTCTATTTTTAGTAGAGACAGGATCTCGTTCTTGCTCAGGCTGGTCTTGAACTCCTGAGCTCAAATGATCTGCCCGCCTCGGCCTCCCAGAGTGCTAGGATTACAGGTGTGAGCCACCGCACCTGGCCAGGAACCAACTATTAATATGTGCTACAACATAGATAAACTTCAAAAATATTATGCTCAGTGAAAGAAATCAGACACAGAAGATCATACTGTAAGATTCTTTTTGTATGAAATTCCCAGAAAAGACAACAACAGAAGGTGGATTCTTTGTTGCCTAGCGCTGGGAGTGGGAACGCAGGTTCACTGCAAACTGCTATGAAGGATCTTTCTGGGATGATCAAAATGTTCCAAAACTGGATTTTGGTGATGGTTGTACAATTCTATAAATTTACTAAAAATCATTGAATTATACACTTAAAAGAGAAGAAAAAATTAGGTATCGGCTGGGTAAGATATGGAAGGGGGAAGAATGGCAAGCCACAGGGAACAGCATGTGAGTTTGAGGCAGTAAAAGAAGTCCAGCAAAAGTGAAGAAGAAATAATTTTCTAGACAAAAACAAAAATTAAGGGAATCCATTGCCAGAAGACCTATTCTAAAAGAAATATTAAAAGAAATTCTTCCAGAAGAAAAATGGTATGGTTAAGAAACTTGGATCTACATAAAGACAGGAAGACTGTCAAAGAAGGAAAAAGTAAGGGTGAAATAAATCTTTTCATTTTCTTATTCTTAAAAAACGAAACAAACAAACAAACAAGCAAACGAAAAAAAGAAGTCCGGTATCAGCAAGGTCTAAAATACAAAAGAGATTGAAGAAATAAAGTAGGCCAGATTATGGGCCTTGTATGCCAAGTTTAAAAGATAGGACTTTATCCTAATAACTATAAGAATCCCTCAATAGATGTGTATATTTAGCTTTTACAGCACAACTTAGAGAAATAACATGACTGTAATAAGTATTTAAGTAAATGTATTAAGAAAGCCTTTTAAAATGTGTTGAAAACTTCTTAAATATAAAAGCTGAAGCTCCAGATTCATTGTGATTTTACAACTTTGAAAATGGAAAAAAATCACTTCTTTTTATTGAGTATGAATAAAAGAGCTCCAAAAAAAAAACCTCTGGAGTTATAACTATGGAACTATAACTATGAGTTTCAGTACATAGTTTATTGTTTTGAAAGAGAAAAATGATCTCTATTGGTTAGGTGTTGATATGGACATCCAAAGCATAATTTTCATAAGAAGTAACATTAAACTATTTACTGTACTGAAAATTGAATTCCCAAAATCCAAAAAGGGGCAGCAATAAAAAATTTTAAAGAATGACTCAATCAAAAATATCTACTTATTCAACACTGATGATAATGGTTGCTAATGTTGTCAAAAGGAAATAATTACCTCTCTCTCTCTCTCTCTCTCTCTCTCTCTCTATATATATATATATATATACATTCCCCACCCCTCCCCTCTTTTAGAAAAATACTCAGCACATCAGTAACAAAGAAATCAACTCAGAACATCTTTGTCACATGAAAACCTGGTTATAACTTGGATTTGGAGTACGTTTAAACTTTTTGGTTCTTTAAGAGTTAACATTTCAAATAATATCAATAGATCTAGAAAATTTGTACTACCCAGTACCTAGTTTTACTTTCACTGAGAATTTTAAGTGTAAATTTACTTTCACTGAGAATTTTAAGTGTAAATTTCATTTCATTTTCAAAAGAGAAAAAAAATGGGCAACATACCCAGAATTAGCAGTGAAAGGGAAAAGCTCCCTGTCCAGATATGAATCCTGA
>RJWJ010039627.1:0-14382 GCA_004363605.1 Indri indri | reverse complement strand
TTGTTCACAAAGGGAAATCTTTCAGTTGGTTAAATTGGTAGGGGACAACTTTCTCAGAGTTAGAGGATTCGATTTTATTTTTGATCTTTTAAAAACCAGAAGAAATCTTAGCAATCATTTAATCAAAGTTTCATTGTAGTAGTCAGAATTTCTAGTGTTGCAGGTACCAGAAACTCTGCTTAAGAACAAGGAAGCTGGGCGCAGTGGCTCACACCTGTAATCCTAGCACTCCGGGAGGCCGAGGTGGGAGGATTGATTGAGCTCAGGAGTTCGAGACCAGCCTGAACAAGAGCGAGACCCCATCTCTACTAAAAATAAAAAAAAATTAGCCAGGCGGGTGGCACACGCCTGTAGTCCCAGCTACTCGAGAGGCTGAGGCAGGAGGATCGCTTGAGCCTGGGAGTTTGAGGTTGCAGTGAGCAGCAACATTCACAATGTTGTGTAACCTTCACCACTATTCATTTCCAGAACTTTTTCATCATCCTAAACAGAAACTCTGCACCCGCTGAGCAGTAACTTGCCATTCCTTCTCCCCCCAGCCCCTGCAACCACTGTTCTACTTTCTGTCTCTATGCATTTGCTTATTCTAGGTCCCTCGTATAAGTGGAATCATACTGTATTTGTTCTTTTGTATCTGGCTTATTTCGCTCAGCATATTTTCAAAGTTCCTTCATATTGCAGCATGTGTAAAAAGTTCATTCCTTTTTTATGGGTGAATGATATTCCATTGTATTGATAAACCACATTTTGTTTATCCATGTATTTGTTGATGGGCACTTGGGTTGTTTCCACATTTTGACTATTAGGAATAATGCAGCTATGAACATTGGTGTGCACCAAATGTCTTTTGGCATTGCTGCATGAATATTCATTTCCACAAAAATGATGCTGAGGTATTTCCAATGATTATACGAAAAAATTAAATTTTCCATCAAATCGAAGGCTCCATGGGATCATGGAGAAAGTATGGGCTCTGGAATCCCACAGACCTATCCTTAATGCTGGGTCTAACATTTCCTAGTCTGTGATGTTGGGCAAATGGTTTAACTCTCTGGGCTTTAGTTTCCTCATCCGATAAATGACTGACAAAAAAGGCTGAAATTGACATTTCTGGGCTACTTTGAAAATTGGGTGCCTCCCAAATTCACTTAGTAATCAAGCAAGTGCTTTGTGGTGCCTCAGAGACACATGGATTCCTGAGCCCCACTCAACAACTCCTGGCTTAGAATATCTAGGAGTGATGCCTGGAAATCTGCATCTTTACCAAAATCTGCAGGTTTGAAACTCATCACTGAAGTCAAGCTTAGGAAGCCAATCACACGCTTGGGAGCTTGATAAATGCCTGCTCTTCCGATCTCGCCATCTTTATACTCTACCTATGAAGAAAGGACAGGGGACGATTGCATTTTAGGGAACACTTGCAAAAATGATGATGTCAGGTCACAACAACAAAAGTTCTGATAATGGGTTATTTTCTATTCTGAACAACTAATCAGTCACCTTTGAACGTAAACGATGTCTGGGTTATAAAACCAACACTTTATTCATTTATTGGTTATGCATTTGGGTACAACTGCATAGTGTACAATACAAATCTGCTAATGAGGGTGGTGGGGTGAGAGAGGCTGGCAGAAGGCACTGTCCTGTCATGTAGAAGAGAAACCTCCTCGGAGATATTCGTGTAAACCTGAGACTTCAATGCAGGGAATTTAAATCAAACAAACCCAATTTATGTTCTTTTCTTCTTTTTGGGGAAGGGGTTCCATTCAAATCATAGAAGGAGTGGACAAAGGGTAAGCATGTTGTAGATGTAATTTGTTCCAGGCTCGAATAAAACATATTTGTGTCTTTTGAAATCTTACGAGAAAAATGTAATTCAAATTGGCTTGGAGATGAGAACTGTCAAATAGATTGAAAGCTGGATTATAAACCAAGACTAATGAGAGCTCGCAATGTGCACAGAGTTAGGGATGGAATCCAAGAGAATCTCTGCAAGGTCTTACAGGGGAGGTAAACAGCCTATTAATTAAGGTAGCAGATGGTAGTAAATTGGGAGATGTTTCAGATTCCAAGGGCAGAAAAAGAAGTGAAAGCAAGGGCTCTGTATTAGGTAGTTAGAAGCCTCAGCACGGTCAATGACAGGAAAATAATAAGAGCTGCAGGTCGTCTTGGAAGTGATCAGTATTTGGAATACCAAGGGGTTAGAAAGAGACTAGAAACGTAGCGGAATGGCTAAGAAGCTGTTAGAGAAAGCGGTCTGCGATGCAAAGCAAAGTTCCAGGGAGCCACTGGCTTGGTTTGGGCACGTGTGCTCAAGCTGAAAGTAACATATCTCTGGGGAGATGTGGTCTTAAGAAGATCTCCTCAGTGGGTCTTTGCAGCTAAGGAAGCTGCCTGAGTAGAAGGGACCAAATTGGATGTAAATTGAAGAAAGAAATTAGCACAGGGGAAAAGGCAGGTGAGCTGTGATAATCAGTGTGATCTGGCCAGAGTTGGAAGGCAGAGTGATGAAATGGATAGGACGTGAGCTTTGGCTCTCGGGTTGTTGGCCATCACGGACCCTGCCACTTGACTGGGGTTAATTATTTAGCCTTTCTGAACCCAAGTTTCTCTGCCACCAATGAGGACACGATTTCTTACCTTCTATAGATGTTGTAAGTTTGGATGAGATTTGCATGTAGATCTCCAGGGATGTGGTAAGCTTTGAATACGTGCAGACTCTGCCCTGTGTATGTGGGTAACGAATGTGATCAGGACATACTTGTGGGAGAGCAAGATGAGGGACGTCTGGGGAAACTGTGGGTTCTATCTACACAACTGTCCCCACTCCTTGGTTCTCATGCACTACACAGAGACATCAGCTGTACCCTGTCGATATTATAGTGGAGTCACATTTAATTCAGGGGTTAGAGCACGAAGCCATCACACGAAGCAAGAATCACACATGGTCAAAATTATCCTTGAAAATCCCTGAAATCACCCATAAGATACAGTACTGTCCTGTCTCTCAAAAAGTTATGTTCAGCCAGCTTTGCCTTCAGTGTCGGAACGCATCACTGTTTTTTGTTTCTGGTTTCTTTTTTTCAATTGAGCACCAGGTGAAGTGGTGGGCTTGCATTTATGGGTCATGCTATAGGAAACTGTTTATCTTTTAACACTGAAATGGCATTTGGCATGGTGAGATGCTCACACCCTAGGGGCCCCTGGGAACTGAGGGCAGGGCTGGGGCTTCCGTTTCATGCTGACTCCACACCTGTGCTGGGCAGGTAGAACCATGAACATTTTTGTTCTTTCTCTTCTTTCTCTTCTTAGTCAGTTTGGGCCACTATCGCAAGATAGCATAGATTGGGTGGCTTAAACAACAGAAATTTATTTTTCACAGTTCTGGAGGCTGGAAGTCCACAATCAGGGCACTGGCAGATTTGGTGTCTGGTGAGGGCTCTCTCCCTGGTTTGCAGACAGCTGCCCTCTGATTGCATCTTCACATAAGAGAAAGCAAGCTCTAGTCTCTTTCTAATACCATCACAGGGACTCCACCCTCATGACCTCCTCTAAACCTAATTACCTTCCAAAGGCCCCACCTTTTAATACCACTGCAGGTTAGGGTATCAGTGTGTGAATTTTGGAGGGATACAAACATGCAGTCCATAACAGAATTGAATCTGCAACTCCTCTGAACTGAAGCAGCTGCAGCGGATCAGACCGGCTGGCCGTGGGCCTGTGGGCTGTGCTTTGGTTGTGGAGAGTATGGATACAGTGAGCCTCCATGCTGGTCTGCTTGCCTGGGCCTCCTGCTCAGCCGGGTATGATGGGGCACAAAAAAGGTGGCTGTGCCAAAGGACACGAGCCCCTGCCAGAAGCTGCCTGCACTTGGCCCAGGATGAGCACAGGTGAACGGGGAGTCTGATTTTGCACCGTGCATAAACAAGGCCTAGTGGCAAGTGCCCACTCAACAGCTACATCCACCTTGGAGATGGTGTGATCTTCTCCTGAGTCTGCAGATGGCTCAGGTGTGGATCTGTGCACTGCTTCTCCTCCCAGTGTGATAAGTTATATTAAAACCTGGTCAATTAATGCATTAGAAAAACCAGAGATGATAGCATATACACCCACTTTCTGCAGTAGTGTACTTTTTGTTTTTAACTTAAAAAATATGTTGGGGATTACTCCTATTGGTAGATAAAGAAACTCATCCTTTTTTTATTGAAGTAAATTTATATAACATAAAATTCACCATTTTAACTATTTTCAAGTACACAATTCAGTGGCTTCCAATACACTCACAATGTGCAACCATCACCACTATCTAATTGGAGAATGTTTTCATTATCACAAAAAGAAACTCTATATCCAATAAGCCGTCAATTCCCAGTGGTTTTAATTTGCATTTCCCCAGTGACTGATGATGTTGAGCACCTTTTCTCGTGCCTATTGGCTGCATCTCTTCTTTGGAGAAATGTCTATTCTGATTCTTTGCCCATTCTTTAATTAAGTTTTTTGTTTTTGTTGAGTTACAAGAGTTCTTCTCTACATATTCTGGATACAAGACCCTTAGTAGATACATGATTTGCAAATATTTTCTCCCATTCTGTGGGCTGTCTTTTCACTTTCTTGATAATATTCTTTGATGCAAAAAAGTTTTCCACTTTGATGAAGTCCAATTTATTTTCTTTTTGGGTTGGCCAGTGCTTTTGGTGTCTTATCTAAGAATCCATTGCCAAATTCCAGATCATGCAAAATTACCCCTGTGTTTTCTTTTAAAAGATTTATTATTTTAGCTTGTATCTTTGGGCCTTGGATCCATTTTGAGATAATTTTTATATACAGTGTGAGGTAAGGGTCCAACTTAGTTCTTCCTCATGCGAGGGGCTCATCCATTTTTATATCTGTGTAGCATTCTGTCCCACAGTTTATTTAACCAGTTTTCCACTCTATTTGGGTCACTTCCAATTGTTTACTACTAAAACCAATGATGCGATAAATATTCTTGTATAGAATCACATTCTTATATGTAATCCCCCGTATCTGGGCATATGTGTAGGCTAAATTCCCGAAGGGTGGAATTGCAAACTTAAATGTTGACAGCCTTGTTGCTCTCCCTGGAGGCTGCGTGGATGTGTGCGCCCTCCCGCACTGGTGGAAGATGTGTTCCCCCCACTCCCCCCCCATCGCCCACTCCTACCCATCCTTGCATGTCTTTGCCAATCAGATACGTAGTTTTAATTTGGAATTTTCTTACTATAAGCAAGGTTGTATACCTTTTAAGAGACTTTTTAAAGAGACTTTTATAATTTCTTTGCTACGAGTATTTTATAGCCTTTGCCTATATTTCCTGTTGGATGATTGGTCCTTGTTTTATAGGAGGCATTTATGAAGCAAACGAGGTCTGTGTCTATATGTTCATCACTTCCCCTTTAAGCTTTATTCAAAGTGTTGTTTTTCTTCCCGGGGGGAAAAATTCACGTAGTCAAGTGCTTCAGTCTTTCTTTTTAAGGCTTTTGAGTTCAGTGGCTACTTATAATAGCCTTCTCCATTCCAATATTATAATATTATTTTATTTTTTCTTGTATTTTTAGGATTTCAATGTATTATTTAATCTTTAATACAGTTGGAATTTATTTGCCCATATGGCGTGAGATAGGGATGCATTTTCTCCCCTAGATAATTGAGGTAGTTATGTTTGAGGTAAGAAATCCTCAGTTTCCCACAGCAAATAAAGCAGTAAAAGTTTGGTCCTGACCTGAGGGAAGTCCAAACTAACTTCCGAGTTTGGTGCGGGCGGGGAGGGGCATTGCTGTGCACAGGGACCAGCGCGCAGCCCGTTGGTGGCTTTTCCTGCTCGAGGAAGCATCGAGCAGGGGTGAAGGGTCCAGAGGCCACCAGAGTGAACACGCTGCTCTCTCAAGACCTAGTTGTATGACCCTGGTCAGATTTCCTAACCTCTTGAATGTGCTTTCTCTTCATCTGCAGAAAGTGGATAATAACAGTACTTACCTCATAAAATGGTGATGAGACGTTGTTTATGAACAAAGCCCTGTTTATAAACCACTCAGCACAGTGCCTGGCACGTGGTACACACAGGGAGCTGCCGCCATCGCCATTGTCGTCACCATTATCTGGCCACTTCATGGTGGCTCTGACCTCGGGTCTGCTCTTGCTGGCACAGAAGTGACTGGAAGGTGCTGGCTCCCTCTCTCTCCCCGGGTCAGGAGCTGACCTTGGGCTCTTCCTCCTGGCCGGTCTTCTCCCAGGGCAGCAAGTGACCTCAGGTGTCTGGCCTTGGCCACCTGAGGGGGATTATGGGCTTTTTTGGTGCCCCATCCATTTCTCAATCTTTTTAATTAAGGGAAATGAAATAAAAACACAAATCCAGTGTAGCCCTGCAGGCAGATGAGATCTCACAAAGGGTTGGCACAAGGGAGTCCTAGAAGATTAAACGTGAAGTCACTTGGCAGTTAAAGCTGAACTCATGATTTTGCAGTAGACCAGGACCCTGGCCCTGAAGTCGCCAGAGGGTCTCCATCCACGCAACCACAGCTCCCGGCCCTGCTCCGCCGCCACGTTGCAGAGGCAAGAGACAGGAGCCCTCCCTGGGTTCTTCTTTCTTTCTTTTCTTTTTTTTTTTTTTTTTTCAAGATGGCTGATAAAGCCACCTCCTTATTCGGGGAGGGGTATCTATCAGGGAGGGTGCCTGCTGCAAGGTCACTTGGCATCACCCTTGGCACTGCTCTGTCTAAGCCTCTGGGCAGTGACCTGTAAGCTGTTGAAAGCCTGAAGCTCTGCTATTCCATGTCTATCCGGGGAGTAATTGGACAAATTAACCCTGGTGGGCTTTGGGTAACCATTACTTTCTGTTATCTTGTGACCTTTGGTGAGGCAGCTACTTCTTCCTCTTGCCAGCCTCACTGTGACACAGTTCAGAGAACAAAAGAGTCAGATTCCCTGCCTTTGGAGCTTCAAGGAAAATAGCTGAGAGATGGGCTACCCCACCCCAGAGTTCCGAGGACTGGGGAGAGACCCCAGGGAAGGGAGAGACAGCAGGCCCAGCTGGGTCCTCCAGAAGGGACTCGTGGCTGCCCGTGGCCTGAGGGAGGGATGACAAAACCAGACACCCGAGGAAGGGTGTGGGGATCTGAGTTCCAGGGATCTGTGCCTCTTCCCTGTCCCCCTCCCAGGTATCTGGTTCTAGAGTAGAATTATCTGCCCCGGGGATCTTTAAGAGGCTGGCCTAAGTGTCCCTGAATCCAGGGGGTATTTAATTGTTCTGAGGCGTGAGGCTTAAACAATTCAGGACCCTCTTTAAAAAACAGAATTCGAAATGATGAAGTTAAAACAAAGTGCAGGCAGGGTTTCTAGTGCAGGTGGTGAAATGTTCTGGAATGTGTGGCGATCACGGCATACCTTTGAAAATACACTACAGACCCCTGAATTGTCCACTTTAATGGGGTGAGTTTTATGATATGTGAGTTAGAGCTCAATTCAAAAATACATTGTTGAAAAAAAAAATTAGGTACAAGATTCTAGAAAGGGCCCACACCAGGGAGGACCTGAAGCAAATGTTTGTTAGCCTCCCAGGGCAACTCTGCATCCCAGTGCGGCCAAGCGGGGCAGGCAGAGGGCAGGAGGGCAGGGAGCGCTGCTGCTAGGAGCTGTTGCCGAGGCAGCTGGCCTCCTGCAGGACCAGATCCTTCCTCCCTGGCCCACCTCCCATAGCCAGGCCTGAGTGAGCCTCCAGCAACTTTGATGTGATTGTGGAGGAAGAGTGGGAAAGAGAGTGGGAATTAACGCCGTGAGGCTTCAGCTTTGAGCGATGGAACCAGGGAAACAAAGAAGCCACAGTTCTCGCGCTCCTGACTTTGAGTGGGCACATGTAGGTACAAGCTCCGGCTTGGAGGGGCTCGATGACCAGGCCTCCCTCCAACCCTGCAGGTGGCGATGAAACAGGGAAGACTGGCCAGAGGACCCCGCTTCTACCCCTGCGCCTTTTTGGATGGAGAAAACTCCTGCAGTCTGGGCAAACAGACGAGGCTCTTCTGAGGCCAGGGATATGCCACTGTCATATTTATAATCGAATCCTTGTTTATCTTGAATCAGACCCGGCTCTCTGCATAACTTCTGTTCCTCGCATTTTGAAGATTCGGGCCCAAAACACATTGCAGGGAATAAGGAGAAGGCTCTTGTTTGAAAATGAACCAGCAAAATAAATCATTGTGTTTCTGACATGATGCCCATTGCATACTTTTCAATTCTTAGCTTTGGCAGCAGCAGTTTTAGAAAAGCACACACGCAAAACCTGTCACATAATTCTTTCTGAAGGGCGCATTCAGCAGGCCTGCCCCTCTCGGTCCCCTGCTCTCTTGCTCTTTTTCTTCTCTCTCTCTTTTTTTCCCTTTCTTTCAAACCAGCCCTTCTGGTGAGAGGGCAAGTGTACATACAGTCCTCCATTGTGTTTGTAAAACAGAGCCCTATCAGTGGAGAAGTAATGATAACATTTGTAGTTATGCAAGTGGAGATAACAGTAATCAGATCTCTGCTCTCGGCAAAAAGAAGGAATGGCCAAAACCTCACAATGGGTTGGGGTGTTATGTTGAAAGGCAGGGAAATGTGTATAGGTGTTTTTGTTTTATTAAAGCACCAAGCACTTTTTTTTATTTTGCTAAAAGATCTCCTGGCTAAAGCCCTTCAGAAGTTGTCCAGTTAGGGAGACCCTCCCCTAAACAGAGATCTTAGGTTCTCCTCCTTGCTTAAGTTCTCTTGGCTATTTTTACTTGCAGCAAATGATTTAGGGTTTCCTATGCTTTCCTGCAGGTAATTTGACCTCTCCAGATTGGAAGGAGGGAAGGCTAATGTATTCGCTCAAGCAGAGGCCGGTTGAACGATAGCATCAGTTTGCAATGCTATTTGGATTTTTTAAAAGAAAGGTGTTGTTCTGGAGTTGCCCTTATTCCTTCTAAATCTGATTCCCCTGCGGGGGTTTTTGTTGTGTCTTTACCCAAACAACATGCAAATATATTGATACCTGGGTGTATCAAACAGTGGCAAGAACTAGAAGTAGCAATTTCCCAGGTGTGCCAGGCCAAAAACAGCACCCAGGCATGTATAGATTTGATATGATGGACACTAGATCCTCAAAATGTGAGCTGTATTTAGAGATCTTGAAGTTAACTCCTCATTAGGTGTTGGGTACCTGAGTTGCTCTGCTAGTTGATATCTCTGATTTCATTTTGGGGTTGCAATTCAGTTATGCTGGGGGGAAAGATGTAGTTTTGAGTTCTTCAGACATAGCAAATAATATCTTAGTGTAGACTGATCGTCCCATCACAGGATGGTTGTCAAGAGATACATCCTGATTCTTATCAGACTTCTCAGACTTGGGCAGAAACTTGGATCCAAAATAACCATAATTTTCAATAAAACGGAGGCCAAAATATGTTTTCTCTTCTGCTCTGAAGTGTTCCTAATTATTTAATACATTTAAAATGGATTGTTTATTTTTCTACTTTTCTTCTGGACACCTGAAGAAATATCCCACTTCATTCACCCTTCCTGCTTGTATCTACCCAGAAGAGAAACTGGAAATCAGAATGTAGACATGGATTGTGAACAGCAGCAACACAGTCCATGAATTGCTTGGGGTAGGGGATGGGGCAGGGTAGGAGGAAATACAATATAAGGACATACAATTTTGTTTCATTTTTTTAAAGATAGCATTTTCTTTCCTGTCACCAGACTTAAGCTTTGAATTAAAAATTATACTTCGAATGATGTGCAGATGTTGGCATTTTAAAACCAAATACTATTGTCCTGCGGGTTGCTAAGCAACCTGTGCAACCCAATCAGATTGGGTTTGAAATGGAAACTATTTCGGGAGATAAGAAAAGGAAGCATCCATCCGCAGTGTTCTTTAACGAGAATGTGAAGCAGCAGCCGGCAGGATGGACTCTCTCCCACGTGCCTGCCCTCGTTAGAAGTTCAGCCCCAGCTCTCCTTGCCCGAACATGCATTTTAATTTCACTGTGTCAATTCTCATTATCTGTCTTTATGGAATCCCCTTTTTGGTTTTCAGAAATAATTAAGTAAAAAGCCCTTTCACTCACTGCGTTTTTGGCATTGATAAAGACATTTGAGGCGTTTCAGACAATGCGGGGGGCCAGTATCAGAGCAAGTCTTTGAAGATGTTCTTTAAGGAGAGTTCTGACAAACAGTGGCAAACAGACCAATTAACCCCTGAATGGAAGTCCCGGCTGCTTTAAACTCTCTTCAAAAGAAATTAGCCCTAATGTTAATAAAGTGGGTGTTAGACCATTTCAGAATATCAACTTCAGCAGATGGAGTCAATTGGAATGGAATTGTTAACCTGGGCCTGCCAAAAGAGGAGCCCGTGCTGGTGTGAATTTTTGTTACAGTTGCTGTCTGAAAGTTTGAAAAAATTTCCAAACCGTAGTTGCGGCAAAAGCTCTAAGTGGAATAGCATAGATTTATTTAAAAAAAAAAAAAAAAAATGCTAGTTTTGAAAAAGAAACGAGACTCAGGGAAGGTGGAAAAGCAAGGGCCAGAGCGTGTCCTCCGACGTTGGAACCTGGGGTTGGCATGAGGGTCGTGTGCGGGCGGGGCCGCGGTGCCACCCCCAGCCTACCTTGCTGTTAGCGTTTGCCCGGGAAGGCTGGCAGCGCGCTGGCGGTTCCTCATTGATTTTCCAGATCTCAGGAGAAGTACAAGGGCTGCAGGCTCTGCGGCTACTGCTAGTGCGTTGCTACAGCCCTGGGGTGTGCATTTGTGTTGTGATGCTTTCTCATGAAAGAAAAAGGAAACTTTTTTGCTGGGAGAGTTGTTTTCATCCTCCGGGACCACACGATTCGGTTTTGTATCGTTTTGGCCGAACGTCCATTTTCAAGGGTTGCGTCTCACTCCTGTACTTCTCTTTCCTTGAAGGGAGACAGAGACCTCTAATCAGTGCAATCACTGGGCAAGACAAGGTTTTAGTGTTCGCCCCGCCAGCGTGACTACCCGACAACAAAGTGTAGGAAAACGAGGAAAGCAACCACAACTCCTGGGTGGCTGAGAAGGGTGGCAGAAGGGACCGGTGTTCTGTGACCTGAATCTCGGTTTCAGGAGCAGGGACGTGTCTGGGACAATACAACAAACCCCTCTTCGGAGGTGCAGTGTGGGCGACCAGGGCCTGGGTGTCAGGAATGGAATCGGAACCTCAGCTTTAAGGAGCTGCACGGATCATCTCCATCGACCTGCCGCTCTCTCCCCGCCTTTCCCCAGCCAGCAGCGTTCCAGGAAGGCGAACACGCTGGGAGGAGCTGTAACTTGCCCGGAGTCACATGACTGCCAAGGCCCAGCTCTCCTGCCTTCACTAGGATCCCTCAGGCGGATCCTTCTGGCGTGTCCCTGAGGGCTCGCCCGTGCGGGCAGGGCCTCCACGCTGGCGGTGTGGGCCAGGTTCCTGCCTGTGTGCCCGGCGCTCTTGGCTCATCCTTGCGTGACCTGCTGTTCTCGGACCCGCTGTGGGTTAGGGGCTGGGGTCCCTCCCCGACGGAGGCCCTGGGTGCCGGCGAGGCCAGGGCAGACCTCAGAGGCCCTCTCCCTCCACCGTCCCCGTCTCTGTGTTCTCACGCTGGGCCGAGTCGCTCCCGGGCACTGCTGCCTCTCCAGACATGCAGGGTCTCTGACCCCAGTAAGTGAAGCGGTAGGCAAAGGGAAAACCCTCAACACTCAGCATGGGCTCTGCTTGTTGCTCTAAGAGGCTCTTAGGTCATTTCTCTTTGTTACTCTATGAGAATGGAGTTCCTGGTGCTGGTTCCCTGGGCAGATCCGTGCCGGCTTAGTCCCGTTTTGGTCTCCGTGTCCTTTGCCTGCCTTGTGGGAGATGCCGCGACTTCTCTGCGGCAGCATCAGCTCAAGTGTCTCAAAGGGTGGCTCCTTTATTTAGCTAAATTCTTGGTTTAATCTCTACTTTGAACCCCAGAATGGCAGAAATCAAATCTTTGTCATTTGAGGGAACTCTCCTCTTTTCCTGGGGTCGGGTCTGAAAACCCAGGGGTGAATGAGGCGCCAAGCTTGTGAGGCTGCAGGGCCAGGCCCTTAACAGCCACCTGTTCACACTGGCGTCTGCTGTCCATGCAGCCTGCTGCTGGGCTGTCCTCGTTCCCTTCCGTGAGCCTCCCCCAGGTGTGCAGGTTCTCTGCGCCATGCCATGGTGCCCTGGAAACAGCTGCCGTGCTCACACCGTGCTGGGACATGGGGACTTTGCTGAGGGTCTGAGGCTCTGTCTGCCTAGATGTAGGGCTGTCTTTTTCTGTAATGGAGTTTTGCCACATTCGTGGGGCTCCACCCAGGATACGGTACAGAGATCCTCCCACCCCAGGGTTCCGATAATTATTCTTGAATTTTCTCATTTTTCCTCTACACTCAATTCTTAGGGGAGTGTGTGTGTGTGTGAGGTGATTTGGGACCCTTTTTAGGGACCCACTATTGTCTAAGTTAACTTCCCTTCTGACTCCCTGTTTCCCCAACCTGGGAATCTTAGTCCAACATCAAGGGCAGGACTCACCATGTTTCCATTCAAACACTCAGACTCCTCACGTAGGCCCCGGTCTGGTCCTCACAGGTCTAAACTCTTGAGGTTCCTTTTCCTTTTGCTTTATGACTTAAAATATTATAGACATACACATGCACACATAAATGTATAGCTTTACTGAGATATACTTTACATATTGCAGAATTCAGCCATTGTAAGTTTACAATCTGGTGAGCATTTGTAAATTTACGTAATTGTGCAGCCATCACTGCAGTCCAGGTTTGGAGCATTTCTTCCCGCCCCCCCTGCAGAGTTTCCTGCACCCAGTCACCGTCAGTCCCCTCCCCTGCAGCCCCAGGCAACCACTGATCTGCTTTCTGTTTCTGTAGTGTCGCCTTTTCTAGAAATGTCATATAAGTGGGACAATATAATATGCAGTCTTAGGTGTCTGGCTTCTTTCTCTTCTGCTCTATCCATACATAATTTTACAACTCCCTAGATGATGACTGTGATTCAGATGGTCTGAAGATGAGGCTTGGGAAAGACAAGTTCCCATCTACGAAGTCTGCCCACGAAGGAAAAGGCAGCAAATGTGGCAGTGGCTGGCGTGGCCAGGGGCGGAGGGCAGGGCTTGTTTATTCAACGGAATGAAAGCTTGGTTCTATGAAAATATAACCAGATTGATAGACTACTAGCTAGTCTAACCAAGAAAAGAAGGGAGAGAATTCAAATAAGCTCCATCGGAAGTGAAAAAGGAGACATTACCACCGACATCACAGAAATACACAAGATCACCCAAGACTACTGTGGACATCACTATGCTTACAAACCAGAAAATCTAAAGGAAATGGATAAATTCTTGGAAAAATACAATCTCCCAGACATCACCACTATACAATATATACATGTAACAAAACTCGACGGGTACCCTTTAAAACTATTGAAAATAATAATAATAAAAGAGATTCGAGGGGCTTAAATGCTGATAGAAAAGTCATTAGGGAAAGAGAGGCTGAGGATCCAGGGTGGGGACACAGGTGCTGGGTGAGAGCTGAGCTGACAGTATGGGGCCTTGTAGGATGGGGAGGAGTTGGAGCTGGGACTTGGGTGAAGAGGCCCACCTTGGACGGGAGGATGGGGCCACTGCTTTTTAAAAGGAGGGAGAGTGGGAAGGGTAGGCAGCTTTCGAGACTTGGTGGGTGTGGAGGACATTCCCCTTCAAGGTTTCTTGTTTCTCCGTCAACTGCTGCAAGTGAGAAGGGTGGAGAATGGTAGGATGTTTGAGCAGAATGCATATTTGAAATAATTATCTCGGCGAATGGAAGATTGAACAATCACAGAGCCGTAGCTGGAGTGCCGAGTGGTGCTGGTGGATGCGACTGCGTGGCGGCTCCAATCTGTTTGGAAATGCCCCTGACTCCAACAGCACTCAGTACTCTGGTGCACGTGGTGAAGGAGATGGAGGATTGGGTGCGTGTGGTGGTTGAGTTTCGCCTGGTCACAGCGATGGAAGAATAACGGGCAATGCATTTGTGGTATTGGTAGGAGAAGGTTTGAATAATCCATTGAACCTGAGTTGAATAGGAAGGAAAATAAAAAGAGGGAGGAAGGGGGGGTGATTGGAAAACAGGACACAGAATGGAGTGTGGGGAGTCGTTGTAAGAACAGCCAGAGGGGGGAGGTGGGATCTGAAAGAGGAAGGTCTGAACTTGTGATTCCAGAGGTGGGGCCTGCCACAGTGAAGGCCCAGGTGGCGGAATGGGAGGGCGAATCAGGTCGGTGGGATTTGAGCAGGCACGTGTAGGAGGGTGGTCCCCATGCAGGCACAGCTTCCTCTGAGGTCGTGGTCGTGGGGT
>RJWJ010039626.1:0-14382 GCA_004363605.1 Indri indri | reverse complement strand
CTAGGTTTCTGGTTCTAGATGTTTCCCTGTGTGTGTATGTGTGTGCAAGTGACACAGAAGTATAGTCTAACCTCTGGAATGTCAGGGATTCCATCCTTCCCAGAGCCTGACCTCCCTTGTACCTAAGGAAAGGTGATTTTAAGAGACCTTTTGAAAATAGACTCATCACAGAATTCAGGATAGTATTTCCCTAGCTAATTCTTTGTGTGCAAGATCAAACAGTTTGGTCTCCATTATTCTAGAAGAAACAGACAAACAAAACTGATGCGTGTAATTCAAATGGTAATTCTCACATGCCTTTCTAAGTGCAGCCTCAGTTGTTCACATCTTAGCACTTTGGTGTGTCTAGGCAAGCCTGGAGAGTTTAGCAAGGTTGGAATTAGCACTTTGGCTTGGGGACATAGGAGCCTCTTGGGATGAAATTTACTCTAAATGTTGTTTTTTTCATTTTACCAGGTCCAATCAGTTTCCAGTGAATCTGTGGGGCACTGCATTGAGAAAAGTTCTGAGATGTGTTCTAGACCGTCCATAAAGAATATAGAATCTGTTCACCAAGATTGTCCTGCAGGCAGGAGTTGGAGATGGGATGATGATATTTGTAATGTCTGCCTTAAGGACAAGAGAAAGTCAACATACAAAAGATTGATTTCACGAATGAGTCTGCAGTATTGGCTCTTACTCTTCACCCTTCCCTGCCTATACACACATACCCTTGCCTTGTGGATGCAGTACATTTTCCTGACCCTTGACTTTGGGCCTGACCATGTGACTTATTTTAGACAATGGCATGTGGGTGGAAGTGACAGTGGAATAATTCAGAGACTTGGACAAGAAGCTTCATCTTTTTTGACTTGCTCTATTATGTCTCTGCCACCACCATAGGCTAAACATGCCCTAGCCAGCTCCATAGTTCCAGGAGGCATTTGGGAGACAGAGCAGAGATAAACTGAACTCTAGCCATTCTGCAGCCTTGGGACTGTGGGCATAGTTGGTTATACAACACCATTTAACAAAACACTCCTCAAACAAAAACCTTGGTTACAGCATAAAAGTGTGATTATGACTACAGAAGGGTGTCATTTTCCCAATCAAACACCAAAGGACTTAATGTTGAGTCCCAGGGTAAGTGTACCGCAAGCAAACCCTGCCAATAAAATGGCAAGAGGTGTTTCATTAATAAGTCACAGCAGAGACTCAAAACCTGCTAATGCCAGGCAAAGCAGGTCTTTAGTGTATGTTGCAAGTTGTAATATTTATGGGGTTGGGTGTACGGGTGTGGCGGTTTTAAAATATGTCTGTAAATTCTTGACACTCCTGTCACTAAGGGGTGGAGTCTAACTCCCTTCCCCTTGATTATGTGCCAGCCTTAGAAGATAGAAGTGACTTGTTTCTGACAAATATATAGTGAAACGACAATGTGTGGCTTCTGAGGTTAGGTCATAAGAGTTAATACAGCTTTCTCTCTCTCTGACGGGCACTCACACCATGGAGCCCAACCACCATGCCACATACATGTAGCCATCCAGCCACATGTAAACACCACATAAAAATGTTCCAGCTCAGGTTCCCGCTCAGTCAGCATCGATTGTCAGAGATGGGAGTGACTGAGCTTTTAGATAATTCTAGTCCCCTGTCTTTGATGCTAAGTAAGACTGAGATGACATTTCTACTGAGCCCTGCTCAAACTACAGATTCACGAGCAAAACAAGCATCATCATCACTAAAGCAACGTGGCCTATGGGGTGATTTCTTGGGCAGCTACAGATACAGCAAGGTCATTTTCTTTTTGAGGGATACTATTTTCTTAGGGAAAAGACACAGCCATATGGACTAGTAAGTTCCATGACCAAAGAATTTGTTACTTTCCAAGGGCTTGGGCAGGAGGCAGCCTTGGCAGAGCCAGCATGAGCAGGAGATGCACCCACACATTCACCATGAGGGCACCAGAAACAACAGCAATAAAAGAAGCAGAGATGAAGAGCATAAAGGGTGCTATGGAGTGACAGAGAGCTCATGTTTGCAAGAATCCAAAGACACCCTGTGGGGACACCCCAAAACACCCAAGGAAGTGTGTAAGTAAGGGTGAACCTTCCATACTCCTGGCTGGGGCAGAGCTGGACATGCGTGTGCATGACCTGTTTTTCTTCAGAGCTGCTGTGGCCTGGGAAGCCGAGCTTGCACATTTGCTACGGCACTCTGGTTTCCCAAAGTCCTTGCATGCATCATCTGTTTCAGCGCTCACGTTAACACCTGTGTGGTAGGTGTTATTGCTCCCCGGCCTCACAGCCCGTAAATGGCCGCTCTGCCAGGAAACTGGGTCCTGGTTTTCTCCCTGCACCACAGCTGCCCCAGAAAATTAAATCTTATTCTGGATGTAGGTACATAGAGAGCTTCTTAAATTGGGCCCAGGGTGAATTCTGAACCTCACACTAAGCCTCTACTGATTTATCTAGTCTGCGAGTTCAGAGTTCTGCATAGTAAAATCTCATTAATGCAATTTCCATGAATGTTCAATTTGGGGTAGAAATCTGATAGAGAGGTCTCTCCTTAATGACTTAGCCACACCTACTTTGGCCTATTGACCCACAGGTTTTGTGTTAAGGCCTTTCTTTAAAATGATCTCGAAGGCAGGGACTTTATAAATGAAGAACATGCCCATCTAAGCCTAAGGCTGGCAGGTTTGTCTGCCTCAGTCTTGCAGGTGTGGCTTCCCTACCTGCCCGAGGAACAGGCTGTTCTCAAGGTGCTTAAAGTGGTCCCAGCTTGGCCCTGTGATTCACATGCTGTGTGCGCTAGTTGTGGATTTGAGGACACTAATGATTCCCATTCACTGGCCTTGCTCACCTTAGAACCTTGCTTCTGAGGTAGGTGATACTGTGGTTGGTTTTCTCAGATTTCTCTCTAGTGTTCAGAAGTTACCCACCATACCACGATGGCATTTATTATAGATACAGGCTCTAAATATCTTCCAGGCAGCATGGGCCAACCAAAATAGGACGCAATTGACCCCATTTCAGCCTCCCCATTCTTAGAGACACTGGAGAATTTCTCAAGTGGGTCTATAACCAGGATTGTTTACCAAGTAATCACTGTTCTGCAGACAGTGCCTCCACAGAAACTGAACTAATGAACAGCAAAGAGCACCTGCACTCCACCCTCCGAGTCCTCCTTCCTTAGCTGAAGTGAAGACATTTGAAATTGATGATACCAAGTGCTGGGGAGAATGGAGGGAAACGGCCCATCCTAAGCTATTCAGGGTGTGAATTGCAGGGCAGTTTGCCAACATCTATCAGTTTTTTAAATGCACATACACTTTCCTCCAGCACTTAGATTTTCAGAAATGCATCTTGAATCATGTTGTAACAACATATATATACAGAGGTTTGTTGTAGCTTTGCTTACAATGACAAAGTATCAGAAATAACCTAAATACCCATCAGTGGGAACTGCTTGAATAATTTGTTTCATCAATAGGTAGCAAAATGTCCAATCTCAATAGAGAATGAAGCAAACTTTTACAAAATTTGTAAGATATATTTCCAAGTAAAAACAAACAGAAGAACAAACAAATGAAAGTGATGACATGATTTAGAAGAGTGTATAAAATAAAACACAAAAGACATGCACACACAAGTCAGCATTACTGTGAAAATTTTGGAAAGGTAAAATGGGAACCGTTACAGTGTTTGCATCTAGTATTCTCATATGGGAAGAAAATTTACCTTCATGAGACTCTTCAATGCCATTTGAAGTTTTTATTTTATTTATGTCATCTTTAACTGTGTATACATATTAATTTCTTTTTTTTAGCATGACTCCTCTTTTTTTTATTTCAGCATATTATGGGGGTACAGATGTTTAGGTTACGTATGTTGCCCTTGCCCCCCCACCCCCAAGTCCGAGTTTCAAATATGTCCATCCTTCGGGTGGTGTGCATTGCACTCTTTGTGTATGGAAATACCTGTCCCCTCCTCCCCCCTCCCCCCTGCCCGACATCCAATAGATGTTATTCTTATATGTACACTTATGTGTTGATCAGTTAATACCAATTTGATGGTGAGTACATGTGGTGCTTGTTTTTCCATTCTTGGGATACTTCACTTAGTAGAATGCGTTCCAACCCTATCCAGGAGTATACAAGAGGTGCTATATCACCAGTGTTTCTTAAAGCTGAATAGTACTCCATGGTATACATATACCACATTTATTTAATCCACTCATGTATTGATGGACACTTGGGTTGTTTCCACATCTTTGCAATTGTGAATTGTGCTGCTATAAACATTCAGGTGCAGGTGTCTTTCTTATACAGTATCATTTGCTCTTTTGGGTAGATGCCCAGTAATGGGATTGCTGGATCGAATGGTACTTCTACTTGTGTCTCTTTAAGGTATCTCCATATTGCTTTCCACAGAGGTTGCACTAGTTTGCAGTCCCACCAACAGTGCATGAGTGTTCCTAGTAAAAGAAATCAAAAGCTAAAAACAACATGTACAGAGAAAAGTTAGTTCAGGGCTGTCAATACATAAAGTTTGAAAGCACAGATTTTTCAAACTGGATCCCTGGAAGATCAAGGATGTCTACATTTTGGAAATCAGATAGCATCCCAGCACAAAGAAGATTTCTTCAAGGAAGCAGATGGTCTGATTTAAGGACTTGAGGACCAGGAAATTCTGCCACAAAACTCTATTTTGTCTATCATAAAGTACATGTGGTCCTGGGGTTAACTACATTTAATTTCTAACTCACCCTTTCGTACAGCATAGAGTAATACTCTACAATGCTATTTCTAAACCAAATTTAGGCTACTTTGCATTAGCTGGGGAAAGCCAATTTCAAACCGACACAGTATGGTGTTGCCTGTTAGTCACTAGTTCTGTTTTAGCAGGTTTCATCTTTGTTTTTGTTTTAGTTTGCTTGTTTTTGCTTTTATTTTGCAACTATTATTGGGATTCTATTGCTGAAAGCTTCCCTAAGAGAAAATTCAGGTGCAGTCTGGTGGTGGGGGTGAGGGCAGGTACCAAGATCTCTACATTTCCCCTCCCTCCAACCTATTCATTCTACTTCAGTTGAAAGAGCTCAAATTTTTATTTATTTTTGGATTCAGGATAAAATTTTATTTGAGATATTGAATTCTGTAATAAAATATTTGGAATGTAATCTTTAATTGCAGTTTGCACATAATATTATTTCAAGTTGAATAGAATACAGACAAATTAAAAAGCTAATGCCAGTACTGAAAAATGCAAGTTTCCTAAATATAATATAATTGAGATAAAGACAGCAACTGTTAGACTTGCAGAGAGGGGACTATTTAAGTAGAATGAGTATGAGGTAGGGTTAAGCACATGACTTGAGCCAAAATGCCTGGGTTTGGAACTTGGTGCTAATTATTGGCTATGTGACCTTGGGCAATCATTTACATTTTCTGCACCCGGTGTATACCACATAGGAATGTTCCTGGTGGCAGTGATACCTCATAGCTTTCTTGTGTAATTAAATGGAGTATTTGAAGGACTTAGACCATGCACAGTGCACAGTAAGCATTATATCAACATTAGCTATTGTCATTACCTTTAATGAAATGCTCCTCATTGGGCTCAATACTGTGTTCAAAGGTGAAAACACATGACATATTGGAAATGTATTAATATTATTTGGAATTTTGTAATCTATTTTGGCTTTGGGGGGAATGAATCACTCAGGATATGGAAATCAATTATTCAACTTCTACACATTTAAATTCCATACATATTTTCATGACACACGAAACAAGACATTACAAGTCTTTCTGCCCAGGTGTCTTAGCAGTTTTTTAGACATAATTTACATACAGTAAAGTCCGCAAATCGGCTGTACAGATTGAGGCAGACACCTATAGAACCACCATTCAGAGCACAAGAGAGAATGTTTCTAGCAACCCAGGAAGCTCCCACCTGCTCCTCCTCAATGAATATCCCTCGTATAGGGATCTCTTAGTTTTTTCTGTCCTGAAACTTCATATGAATTCAGTATATCGTCTTTGTGTCTGGGCAAGTCTGTGAGACTCATCTATGTCGTGCATGTACTAGCATTTTATGTATGGTATGATATACCACAATAGTTTTATCTGCTTTGTTAATGGACCCTTACATTGGTTCTAGTTCAGGACAATTTGAATTAAACATTTTTGAGCATATTTTAAATTTGATAAATGTCTTTTGGCGAATATAGTGATCATCTGTCTTAAGGAATGGGATTGCTGGATCATAGTGGAGGCTTTGGTTTAGTTTAGCACATACAGCCTACCAATTCTTCATTGCATTTTCTAAAGCATGATCCCTACCCCAGATTGGAGCCAACTTTCCTTCAGCATGTGGCAGGATGGCCTGTTTCTTGGGTAAGTTCACTGAGCAAGAATCCTTAAGTCCTCAGGGGAACATTGCCCCTGCGGAGGGAGGAGGACCAAGAATATTCATCTGGGCTGGAGACACTCAGACCCCAGGCTCTGCGTCTATGGTTTCTATGGAGGAAAGCTTCCTCTGTCAGTGAGGCCCCTGCCTTCAGGCATGCTTCAGGCCATGAGGGTGCACCTTTCCCTGTTGGCAAGGTCAAGTTCCACATTTCTGAGCTAGGCAGAGAGAATAATTTGTGAATTTATGACAGAGAAAATATTCTCTCAACGGAGTCTTCCCCGATTATTGGAGCAAACGTGACTGCTAGAAACTGCTTCTTCCTATTAGCTCCCTGGGAACAGAGGAGATCTTCTCAATCTGCTTGCCCCTCTATGGCTCTGGCCAGAGAAGGGCCAGAGAAGGGCCCAGCAAATGCCTGACGAGTTAAATGGAAGTGACTGATCCATTTTTTAAGTCTCCTCAATATTGCCTGTCACCCACACAGGGCAATGCTTCTGTGACATTCATTCTCTTTCCTCCTAAGCTTCGTATCTTTCTTCCTCCATCCACCTGTCCCATTGCATATGGGATCAAACACATGATACGGAATGACAGTGGTTAAAGCACAAACTTGGGAGCCAAAATGCCCACGTTCAAAACCCTGCTCTGCCTCTTAATAACCATGAGATCTTCATCACATGACTGCACTGTACCTCAATTCTTATGCAAATAAATAAATACATACAGAAGTGCTTATGACCATGCTTGCCTAAGCCCTACGTGAGTGTGAGCAAACGTTAAGTAAGAGCCTATGGGGGGAAAAGCAGGGAGCCTCTGTGTTGCCAGAGTTCCTCCTCTGCAGAGGCTTCCACTCTGCAAACACCACCCTTAATCACGCCCAGGACGATTGTCAATATTGAGGGAAAGTAGTGATTCCGCATATCTGATTATACCATCAAAGCTGGCAAGCAACCCGTACTCAGAATCTGTTTAGAGGCCCTTATGTTGGGGCCTGAAAAACAATACCCCAAAATGAAGGCCCCGGTAGCAGCCTCAGAAGCAAAAGTTTTTCCCTGACTTTCTCCTCTCCTGTCTCTCCATTTCATTCTCCCTTGAGACAAGCCACAGAAACTAGAATCCTTCTTCCCCAAGGCAGGTCTTAGAAACTAGAACTCCTTTTCTTGAAAATCAGCCATAAAACCTAAAAATAGTCTGTGTAAAAACTGGCCATAACGACATTATCGGACCTACCGTATTTAACTGTGGGGCAGAAGACCCCCATTCCAGAGAGGGCCCTGCCCCACACGCACAGGGAGGGAATGCGTGCTCAGCGAGGCCGAGGAGAATCTAGACAGACAGCCCTTGCTGGGTTTCGATCTATAAGATTTGATTAAATTAGCATACTCCTTTTGACCAATCCTATTTCTACACAGCGGTCCGTACTTTGTTGAATCTAAGCATGAGAATGGACAATTTCCCCTATATTTTTGTGTCTTCATTCCAAAGGCTCCCATGTATACATGGTAAATAAATTTGTATAGCTTTTCTCCTATTAATCAATCTGCCTCATGTCACTGATTTTCAGTAAAACTTTTGAAAAAGGAGAAGGGCTATTATCCCTGTTTTGCAGAAACTAACGTTCTTGGGCTTTCTGTCATCCAACCCTCCAATCACCCATCTACCCATTTGGTGTTTCTGCAGATTGCATTGAGCAACTCCTCTCGACCCCAACGCTACATGTGTCCCGCCTCGTGCTCCTGCGTAGGCCATCAGAGCCCAGGTCTGCTGACAACCATTCAGCTCAGTCCTCCCCACCAGACCCCTGCCCTCTGGGGCTTCCATTCCACTCCTCACATCTCCATCTCTCCTTTCTACCTCTTCCTCACCCTGACCTTCCTCACCTGACCACGACAGTTACTGCATTTAAGTTAAATGACTCACTTACTTAATAACTTAAATAAAAATGATATATTTCATTATATACTATATGTTTAATATTTAGCAGAAAAGAAAGACAAAGATGAGTGAAGGAATGAATATATAGATACACAAAAAATGAAAAAGTCCACTATTTTACCACCCAGAAATGACCGCTCTTTCTTTGTACACACACGGAGACACATAAATTTTAACGAAATCGGTGTTGTAATACACATAACATTTTAAAACATACTTTTAAACTTTAGTATCTATCTTTTCATGTCAATAGGTATTTATCAACAAAATTCATTTTAATTGAGTGAACAATATCACACAGTGCAGATATCTCTTATGTGATTTTACTTGTTACTGAATGTTAGGTTACTTCTTTTTCTAGAAATGTTTTCCTATTATATACCATGCTGAGATAAAACATCCCTGTGTGTACGTTTGTGTTCATATCCTTAGTTAGGTACTTTAGATAAGTTCTAATCGTTGACATTGAAGGCTTGTTGTGAACATTTTTGATAGCTTTTGCAACACCGTCCTTGAGAAAGACCGTGTTAGTAGGAGGGTATCACATAAAACAAGCAAAATAAAAAAAACAACATCTTTGTCAATTAGATAGAAAACTTATAATCTACTTTTATTTGCATTCATTTTATTAGAATAAGAATGAACATATTCCCACGATCTCATTGTTTATTGTTTCTCAAATCATTTATTATTTCTTTGTAGCTTTTTTCTAATGAATTGATAAGATCTCTTTTACTATTAAAGATATCAAACATTCACTTTTCTTGTATATGGCTGATCTTTTCCCCATTTTAAAAAGTTTTTATTTCATATGTTTAGTTGTTAATATTACGAGACTTTACATATTGATGCCTCACTTTTATTAACAGTCATTATGATCTTCAGCTTTTGTGAAATACGCAATAACAAATGTCTTTTCTAGGCCAGGAAGGTTTCTTTTCTATGTTTTCGTTTTTTCAAATTTAATTTTTTAAGCCATAAGTAATTTATTTTCTTTTATAGTGAGAGACAAAAAGCTAACTTTTTGTTTGTTTGTTTGTTTGTCTGTTTGTTTAGCCAGTTCTCTCTGATCCGCGATTAAAGCTCCACTGTGATAAAACATCACCAGTTCTTTGAACGGTGGTGCATGTGGCCTGTGGCCACTTGGCCCACCTTGACGTCTTCACTCCTGTGACTCTCATCCCTTCATCCTGGGCTCTGTCTTCACGTCACTTTCCACCTCTCCTGGTGTCCACCCTGCTTGTCAAGGCCATCACGCCTCTGCACGCACAGTCCTTTGCTTGCAAGGACTTCCCTGTATTCCCCACCTTTACCCAACCCTTTCTACCAAGAAAGCCTGATGGAGGACTGTGAGTTCTTCACTAGCAACTCTCCCATATATTCAACTCTGTATCCTCAGCTCCTTCTGTACACGGCAGGTGCTAGAATAAAGTCCCTCCACTGAACAAATTAACAATTGACTGGCATCTCAACAAACCCATCTGACTCTATAGGTAGTTTATAGCAGGGACATTTCTTGGTTTTCTTCCCAGTACTCATTACTGGGTTCTCCAACAGTGTGCTAATTTCCAGTAGGGGAATTCCTTTCTGCCCCCTAACACACTGTGCATTTGAAGTGAGATTGACTGGCAGCCCAGCATCTCTGATTGGCTTACTACAACCAGCCTATTCCATCTGGCTACAGTGGTGACTTCAGGACTGAGCATGTAACCCAATCAGCATCCTTTGTCTGAGAGGGTGTTTTCTGAGGTTGCAAGGAGGAAACAGCCTCTTTCTTTACAGAATGAAATCAGAAGCTCCTCCCCTCAACACATACCCGTTGGATATCCAGGAAGAAAAATATAAACCTTGGAAGCTGTTGCTAATGTTTATCAGACTTACAGAAAAGCTTTTCAGAAAATGCTGCTCACAGTGAACAAGCAGAGCCAAGAAAAACAAGGTAGAAACCCAGTCCTTGTTGCACATGTAAGTCCTGGGTCATATTGCTCCTGAAGTGGGTACCTCCGGGCTGTTTAGTTACAAGAACCATTGAATTCCCTTTATCATTTAAGCCAGTTTGAGTTAAAGTTTCTCTTCAATGTAACTATAACTGTCCTAATACATATGAGATCATTGGATGGCTAAAATTGCAATGAGACATGAAGGAAACCTGGACATATTGTAAACAAAGGATAGGACAGAGAAGCAAGAAATGGTAAATTAATGCTGCAACGACTAACCGTAACCATCACCAAACCATGAAAACTAACATTTCTAAACAGCTTTCCAGACACCAGATCACTGTTAGCAAAGCAATTTCCCATGCATTTTATTAGTTGCTTTGAAGTATATAAAATTCCTTGCCCAGTTTTTGGCACAGAATAGCCCTCAAAAACCAATAATTTTCATAATCCCACTTTCACCCCATCCCCTTCAGTCGTAACAATCAACAATTCATCTTAGGATAATAAAGTAACCACTTGAAAGCATGAGTTATTGTCTTCAACTTTAGAAAATTCATGGAGTTTAAGAAGGTGTCCGATGGAAAAAATACAGAAAGTTGAATCATTCCCTAGCCGAATGCAAAAGTGAAACACCAAGTGATTGTTTTTGGAGGAATATGAATAGTCACAGCCCTGGGAGATAAAGCCAAGTGCAAAAGGAAATATATCTCTATCTCGCCAGCATTGATACTCAGCCAACACCAGACACCGGGGAGAGAGTAGGGGAGAGTCAGACATTGTACCTGGCCTTGTGGACCTTATAGTCCAGGGGAGAAGGCAAACAGTAAAACTAAATATAGTGATTTAATTTTTAATAAGCTGTGTGGTTAGGGCTAATGTGGTATGGTAGTCACGGAAAGCCCCTTAGCATCAGTGGCTTGGCAGTTCAGATAGAAAGTGTGAGAAAGGGCCAGCTACTCAAGAGATCTAAGGGCAGAACCCAGGCACTGTGGCCAGCGAGTGTGAGTGAAATGGAAGAAAGAAGCACCAAGTAGCACAGGCATCCAAAGAGGGCAGACACGGCCGTTTACAACTTGCAAGAACCTAGGATGTGGTTATTATGGTCAGAAGCCTGCAAAGGATCAAAGGGGTGGGCCCCCAAGGATGGGGGTATGGCTGAGACTGACTAATGCCTTTAAACCCAGGCCAGCAGTGACCACAGAGAGAGCTGAGGCCCCTGACACCCGCATGACCCAGGAGGCCTGCAGACGCTGACATTCCTTTGCTGTGTGATTCCCACAGAGCTGGGCTTTTCATCAGGAGTGTGCAGTATTAGTTACCAGGCTCAGGGGAGAGAGGGGAACACATGTGCAGGGAGCAAGAGGAAAGAGGGAAAGTGGGAAGAAAAAGATCTAGACACATCGTGGTGCCAGGACTCAAGGTCAACGGCATGGGACCCTCAGGCTCCATGGCATTGGGTTAAGCCATGGACACTTGAACCTATGTCCGCAATGTGCTTCTGAAAGGTGACATGCATGGGACACACAGGGGCAGGCAGTTGTGGTGGGGGGGGCATTTCTGGTTGTGGGGGCCTCATCTTCTCCATTTAAGAGGAACAGGTTGTGTTTAGGGGTTACCCACTCCACTTGGGCATGACACTATTCCCCAGAGAACTAAGTATCTTTCAGACCAGCCAATATTTCTCATTGGGCTATTCCGTTCCAGGCACTGAATCAAAGAGGGCTTCTACATGGAGTGATCGTATGATGTGTCATCTAAACTGGGACTTTTAAGGGTAATAGGAGGTGGGATAAATTCTAAAGCCAATAGAACACTGAGGCAACTGGCATTCACTGGGTGGACTAGGAAGAACAGTGGCCTTGCTCATACCTCCCCGCTCTCAGGGAGGCAGTCATTGACTGACTTACCAAGGTGCATTGGGTGTTAAGAATCATGCACTCATCTTCTCCATCAAGAGGTAAGCAATGGTAGACCCGAAGAGTCAAGGATATTGTGGAGACTCAGTGCTAAAGCAATGTAGCATTCCAGTTAGAGTGTGGGCCCAGACTTGGAGACCCCTTGATTCAAGTCCCACCACCACTCTTTGCTCTGAGAGGGTTATGACACCTTTCTGAGCCATGGCTCTATGCATGTGTAAAATGGGGATGACAATAATGACCCTACCTTACCAGGTGTTATTAACATAAATTTGAATTGAAACAAGGTGTGTAAAGGGGTTAGCCTGGTGCCTGGTGCATAATAAGCAGCAATAAATGACAGGTAACAGGATTAATTCTCAGGGGTGGAGAGATTCCAATAAAAAGTTGCACCAAGATTTTGCTAAACACGTCTCTAAAAGAACTGTCTCATTCATTCTCCCGCCTCTCCTCCCAGGGCCTGGTATATACTTCACTTCTTTATGAGAAAAACACACAGAACATGTCTTCCCCTATTCCCCAGAGGAGAATGGGGACTATCCTGACCCATTTTCCCTCCCAGAAGGCTGGGAGGAAACCTGTGGTCATTGGCCCAATGGCACGTAAGCTCCAGTTCAGTCTTTCCAGGGAATCACTCTGGATTATTCACCGCAAAGTAACAGATGAGAGCAGTTTAGTAATTTGAAAGTGTGGGGAAAGAACACATATTCTAAGACGTTCTTAAGCCTGGGTTGGAATTACTGAGTGTCGCTCATTTCAGCTTTCGGCAGATTGTGCCATCCCGCGTTGGACTTGGCGGTTCTAGGGAAGCCTTGCGATTAACCCAGAGGCTAGGACTGGGCTCCGGGAATTCATATCCCAGTTTGAGTCTTAGACAGAGCTGGGAGGACTGTGCTTGTTGGCTTCCTAGCCTTTCCAAAATCTGTGTAACTAACCCCTGCCTTATTTCGTATCTTCAGTATTGAGCACAGTTTCTGTTTCAAGACGTAACCACAGAATGGAGTCAATGTAATGAGAGAGCCATGCCAGGAGTGCTGTGAAACAGGGAAAGGGCTGCAGTATATTTTTGCCAGGTGTTGGTAGCTCGGGGAGAGCTAAACAGAAAAGGTGTGACATGAGAACAGGCCTTGGAGGATGGGGATAAGTAGGGAGCTTAAGGAAGACTGGAAAGGGGGGACTTTGAGGACACAGGAACGGTATGCATACCAGGAGGAAGATGAGCTGTGTCTGGCAAATAGACCATGTGCACACGGGTAATGTCTGGGAACAGGCTCGGAGAAAGAAGCTGCCTCAATTTGTTCTCTTACAAATTAGTTTAGGGCCTTTCTTGGTCACGGACTTGGAATCCAGGCTCCAAAGTGACCCCCAGTGGTCTCCTCCCCCCAGTTTTGTCTTTGTGTATCCCCTTCTTCCACAGAGTAGGGTTAACCTGTGTGATCAATTGGTATTGTCAAAATTGAGGGGTGACTTCTAAGGCTGGATCATAAAATGTTTTTATTTTGCTCTCTTTTGCCTCACCAGCTGTGGGGACAGCTGGTGGCCACTCTGTGAGGACACTCAAGCAGTTCTGTGGAGAAGCCACGTGGTGAGGAAGTGAGGCCTCCTGCCAGCAACCAGCACTAACTCTCTGGGCAGGTAAGCAAGACACATTGGGAGTGAATTTTGCAGATCAATCAAGTCATTTTAAAATTTTTTTATTCTTTTTTTTTTTAATAGACTTTATTTTTTAAGAGCAGCTTTAGGTTCACAGCAATATTGATCAGAAGGTAGAGAGATTTTCCATTTAGCCCCTAATCTTGCACATGAATAGCCTCCCCATTATCAGTACCCCCCACTAGAATGGCACATTTGTTACAACTGATGAACCTCCGTTGACACACTACTATCATCCAATGTCCATAGTTTACATTAGGGTTCATAAAATTTTTTTGCATTCTATGGACTTGAACAAATGTATAATGACATGTATCTACTATTACGGTATCATACGAAACAGTTTCACTGCCCTAAACACCCTCTGTGCTCTGCCTAGTTATCCCTCCCTCCCCTTAACCCCTGGCAACCACTCATCTTTTTACTGTCTCCATAGTTGTGCCTTTTCCAGAATGTCATGTCATTGGAATCATATGGTATATAATCTCTTCAGATTGGCTTCTTTCACTTAGTAATATGCATTTAAGTTTCCTCCATGTC
>RJWJ010039625.1:0-14375 GCA_004363605.1 Indri indri | reverse complement strand
ACTCAAAAGTTCTGCCTGCCACAAAACACTAGGATACAAACACAATGCAGCCAAGTTTCTTGCTGTTCTGTAACAAGAATTGCCTTTTCCTTCAGTTTCCAATGACAAGTTCCTCATTTGTGCCTAATAAATCAGCAGTTCCCAACCTTTTTGGCACCAGGGACTGATTTCATGGAAGACAATTTTTCCACAGACCGGGGTGGGCAGTGCAGGGGGTACTGTGGGGGGGGAGGGGGGAGCTCAGGTGGTGATGTGTGGCCTGTTTCCTAATAGGCCACAGACCTGCAGCCCGGGAGTTGAGGACGGCAGTAATAAATCATAAGAAAGGCCTTTAGCAGGCATATTTCCACCAACATTCTATTCATGGCCACCTAGATATTCTTTAAGAATATTTAAGCCTTCTCTACAGCTCTCCTCTCCTTCTGAGCCCTGGCCAAAATCATCCTTAAAGGTCCATTCATAGCAATCAATGTAGGCTTTTTCTAGCATGCGCCTCAAAGCTCTTCCAGACTCTATCCGTCACCCAATTCATGTTTTTAGGTATTTGTTACATCACAACAGCCCTCCCATTTCTTGGTATCAATTTTCTGTCTTAGGCCATTTGGGCTGCTATAACAAAATACCGTAAACTGGGTGGCTTATGAGGCAACAGAAAATTCCCCCTCGCAGTTCTGGAGGCTTGGGAATTCCAAGATCAATGTGCTGGAAGAGACAGTGTCTGGTGAAGGCCCATAGGATGGCACCTTCTCACTGTGTCCTCACATGGTGGAAGGAACTAGCTAACTCTCTGGGGTCTCCTTTATATAAGGGCATTACTCACAGTCCTGAGGGCTCTGCTCTCGTGACCTGATCACTTCCCAAAGGCCCCACCTCCTAGTACTATCACCTTGGGGTTAGGATTTCAACATATGAATTTTAGGAAGAAACTGACATGCAGACCATAGCAGTCCGTAATCATTTTCTCATTTGCTAGTGGTCATGAGGTCAAAGAGAATTTGCTTCAGAGAGCTGGAACAGGGTTGAGAAGGAACAGAGAAGAACTCAGTACATAGCTAAGAAAATCTAAGAGTGAATGGAGAAGGTAAGGAGAAATAAAGGTCAGTGTAGCATGAAAGAGAACAACACTTGCTCGCAGTGGATGCTGGGCTTCCTGGCAGAAGTCCTGACCCTAGAAGTCTTCAGGAGCAGCTGCAGAAATGGAGGGGCCTTGAGTATGTTTCACTAGCAGAGAGGGCCAAAGCTATCGCAATATTGTAAGGTTACGTTACTTTTCCTGTGATTTAAAAAAAAAAAAGAATCCATTTTAATTGTCCAAAATGACTAAAATCTCACCATCTGAAGATCACCACTGTTGTCATTTTGGCATATATCTTTCCAGCTTTTCACTGTCATAGGCACACTGAACAGAAGTAGCTTTTGTGGCTACATGATCTTCAGGTGCACTCACCCACATAACTGATAGCCTGCTGTTTGGGTTCTTCCTGTTTCCTTTCTCCTTGATTAAATAACAGACACGAATGATCTGGCAGGTAGGTGTTTCTGCACTGGGGATTTAGTGATCTGCTGGCGTGTAGATCCGCTACTGTAGACTTTGTAGGTCTCTCGGACATGCAGGCTTGAGTAAGGATGCAACTGAAAAACATCCTCAGTTTATGCCCAAAAAGGGTTCTGCACTGGGTCACTGCAGGGCAGCTGGAAGTGCAGTCGGTGTGATCAGTGCGAGTCTGCAGATACCCCAATACACCCAGTCTCCCTTCTTGGGGAGCCCTTCCCAAGCAGTGCTTCCCCTGTCCAAGCCGACTGGATGAATTCTTCAAAGCAGTCGGTGTTATTTCCTATAGCAGGTTGGTACGGCTGCACACATATCTTCCCAAAGTAAACTGAGGGAAAGTAAAGGAAAAAGGAAATTACTATTAGTCTTATCCATTTACATTTAAAAAATTAAGCCAATGAGCTTTGCTAGGCATAGTTAACTATGTGGGTAGCAAAAGGGGAAAAGCCATTTGTGAAGATTATCGTAGTGCCACTGAGCCAGCCGGAATTTCTCAGCCTGGCTTCTTGCTGTGGGAGGACAGTTGGAGAGAGTGATAGAAAGTACGTTAAAAAGTGGAACGAAAATAAATGCTCTGGTGTGGAGCTGTCACTTCCCCTCTGCAGGCAGTGCCTGCCACTCTCCCGGCTGCAGCGGGACCCACTGCACCGTCACAGGTAAACGAGAGAGAAGCAAGGAGGTGCCTCACCATCACCTTCCTCTAGGAATGGGCCTTTCTTATTTATTTAGTGTCATGAGTCTTAGTTGTCAAATGCTAGGTCAAGTCCATGTGGTGGACCGGCTAATGTTTGCGGATTTAGCGTCTTTATCATTTAGCACTAGTTTCTCCTCTGCATTTCAAGGCCGCCTTCGGTCTAATAAAATCTTGGCATTGCGAGTTCCAGAAACTTACACCTTCCCTTGTTTTTTCTTTTTGTCTAGTCTTAGCGGAAATTAGATTCACTTCACATTTTATAGCATGTTTGTGAATTCTAGAATCTATGTATTTTAAATTATTATGCATCTCTAAACAACAGGCAAGACCATAGATCCAGGCTACTATGGTAGAACTTTTAAAATTTTTATCTGTATTGTTCACACGTATTGAGCATACTCTCAGTAGCTTCTATGTATGTCTATGAATAATCAAAATATTTTGGAAAAAATTCCTCTCTCACCTTTGGTGTTTGGCTCCGAGCTGTCACCCTGTGGTGCCCGGTGGTTGGCGGTCTGGGATGCCATGCGGGAAGAATGTGAAGAAGGCACTAGTAGGAGGCACGTAACGATCACATATTAACTACCAATCACCCAGCGCCTTTTGTACACCAGCCACTGTACTTAGTACTGCATATACTTTACCGTATTTAATCCTCACAACTATTTTTTTCCACTTTATTGTGAGGAAACCTAGACTCTGAGAGGTTAAGTAACTTAAGATCACACAGCTTGTGTGGTTTGTGCTAGAATTTGATCTTGATTCTCTGACTCTCAAGTCTTTTTTTTTTTTAAGAAAAAATTCATCGACAACGGCATCGAAAAAATACAATACTTAGGAATAAATGTAACCAACGAGGTACAAGATTTGTACACTGAACACTATAAACACCGATGAAAGAAATTAAAGACAACCTAATAAATGGGAAAATATCCTGAGTTTTTGGAGCGAAAAACTCAATGTTGTTTTCATGGCGACACTACTCAGTGTTTGCATTTTCTGAAGTCTATGTTCCGAGCCGTTACGCTATTCCGCCTGCTAAGCAAGAGACTTGTCTCAAATGTGGTCACTGTTGTGTCTCCTATGCGATGTTCCAAAAACAAGGTAGAATGACACACCTGTGCTTCATTTTAACCTTGATGTCTGGCTCCACCCCTCATTCTCCCTTTTTCTCGCTGGTCCCGTGCACCTTTTGACTGGGCTCTGCTTTACCAGCCCCAGACATGAGTCGGTGATGACGAAGACAGGCAGGGTGGCAGCTGTAGCCCAAAGAGATCTCAGGGTCCCAAGGAGGAGAATACACCCAGTGCTGCTCTCCCACCTGGGCTTTTCCTGGGGTGGAGGATACAGAAACCTGTCTTTGGTTCTTGGCACTGGGCTCACTTGTTGATCCCACCCTATTCTTTCTTTGGGACCGTTTTCAAGCTCTGATATGACTATTTCACCCAAGAACGTAGAGTGTTCCCAGGGCAAACCAAGCCAGCCCTCTGTTAGCATATACAGCAGTTGTATTTGTGGGGAGTTTATTAAAAACATTGTCTAGGGGACTATTTTGGAAATCGAGGCATAATCTAATGACTGCTTTTGTTTCTACTTCAGATGCAGCAGCAAGAGCTTGGCTCCCTGAAGGCCAACCTGCGGGTCCTCGTCCTGGGGCTGGGCCGCCTCCTCCTCTGGTGGTGGCTGGCGGAGCTGATGGCTCACCTCATGTACATGCACGCCATCTACAGCAGCATCCCCCTCCTCGGGGCTGTCTCTTCTTGGACCTTAGGTAACTGTGGAAATCACCAGCAGTGGGACAAGCACCAAGAGTTAGAGTGAAGCTGGACTGGGCGTGGGCAGGGGTGCAGTTGCCTGGAGCAAATTCCTTTTGATTTTAACCTGTCTCCCCTTGTGGCTGAGATTATGCATGCGGGAGGTGGTGGACATGGTTGATGGAGTGTAGGGGCTGTGCTTGTGGTCTGGGAACTGAAGAGGGCAGCACCCCTCCCTGTAACAAAGTCCTACTGAGCTCAGCTGGGTCTGCATCTTCCCAGCGTGGCCAGCATTGCATAGCGCGGGAGCTCCTGGGGGCAGCCGTTGAGTCCGTCCTGAGAGGTAATGACCCAAGGTTGAGTTGTTCCGTGGTCTTCCTTGTTCTCTGTGTGTATACTATAAAGGAAAGACATGCACGTTAGAGTGAGCTGCAGGTTTGGGTCCCAGCTTCACCTACCACTCACGGGTAACCTTTGGCCGTTTACTAAAACTCTCTGAGCCAAGCTTTAGCATCTTTATCTGTAAAACGAGGAGACTTAACCTTTGCAGAATTGTTTAAGGATTAAATGAAATGATGCAGTTCACGGATGTACCTTATAAAGTGGTAGATAGTGTGTGCCTTGTAAAGTGGTGCGTGTGTGTCTGTATTGTCCTCTGTCGGCCCCGTTTTCTTACCTACCCTTTTCTTCCTGTCTGCCAGTGAGGTGGGATGGAAATCTTAGTTCCTCAGAGGGGCTGGTCTCCGGTGTAGGATTTGCCTGTGGAGAAACCGTTGTTCTATATTCCTCTGGCCAGCAGAGATCATTCCCCTTCCTGAACTAAATCTCCTCGCTTGCCTGTTCTCTCGCCTTTGGAGAATTCCTGCAGTGGCCGAATTCTGCCTGGGGTTTGACCCCAGCCTGGAGCTCTAATGGGAACTGTGTGATCTCCTGGGCAGATTAAGCTGCTCCCTGCCGAGGGCAAGAGTACAAGCCTGGCTCCTTATCTGTTTGGTATAGATTTTTTTTTTTTAATCTTGATTGTCCTTGGTATCACATGTGCTTAATCAGAATGTTTTCAAGGAAGAAGCCTTTTAGGATTAAAAAAAAATGCTGAGCTATTTTACTGATGGTCTCTCCTTTCCAAACAAATATTTTTATAGTTAGGGGTAACTAATATTGTAAGGTTTTAATGATACTATTAGACAAACAGAATAGGATTAAATGATAGTTTATATGAAGTCAGATTCCAGTTGTACAGCATCCAAATTAAGGGACTGTTGCAGTTGGCGTGTTTTTAACTGTGAGTAATGGAAAACACAGCTCAAAGGTGGGGCTTGACAATAAGGAAAAGTTAACCCCTGTAACAGTTACACCTACGATCAGCACTTGGGGTGGTAGATTTAGTGACTCAGAGACTGTACCAGTGACCCATTTGCGTGTGTACCACTCGGCTTAAGAACTAACCAGAATGCTAGATGCCCTTTGTACCTCCAGTCCCATCACCTCTCTCACCCTCTCCAAAAGGATAATCTGATTTTTGTGTTTATTCTTTCCTCCTCCTTCACTGTGCTCTTACCACAGTTAAAACCCTAACGTTGCATGTTTTAAGACCTCTATATACGTAGATTCATACTTAGTATGTTCTTCTATGGCTTTTTTTGTGCTTAATATTATTGTTTCTGAGAAACATCCATGTCGATACATGTGACTATTATATGTACCATTTATTTCTGCTGTGATATAGCATGTCAGTGCATGCATACACAACAAGTTGTCCTTGCTATATAGAGGAGGACTTCTGAGTTTCTCCCGAGTTTTGCTGTTCCACATAATGCCATTTCTCCAAGTGTCTTGGAGCTTGTGGGTAAGAGTTTCCCTGCAGGGCAGTAGTTTTCAAACTCTTTGGCATATGACCCACAGTAAGAAATGCATTTTGCATTACAGGATTGAGCGTGTGTGTGTGTGTGTGTGTGTGTGTGTGTGAGAGAGAGAGAACTCACAAAGCCGTGCTTGACCTTTCGCCACTTCCAGTATACGCTGATGTTTTATTTTCTGTTCTATACTGTTTTATTTTAAAAATGCTAGTTAGAAACCACTAAATTGGGTGAGTCACCATCTAGAGTTTGTAAAACACTGCTCTAATATGTATACCTAGAAATATGTATTGTGAGCAGTGTTCATGTTTGGATTTATAAGATAACGAATTATTAATATTTTTTAAATTGGTTGAGCCAATTTATACTCCTCTCAGCAGTGTATGAGAAGGTTTCCATTATCTGGTGGGTGTATATTATATCTCATGATTTTAATTTGCATTTCCCTGATTCTAATGAATTTGAGCATCTTCTCATAGACTTAAAGGACTTTGGTGTATCATTTTTCAATGAAATAACTGTTGATAACTTTTGCCCATTGTTCTACTGGGATTTATGTCTTTTACCTGTGGATTCACAAGAGTTATTTATTTATTCTACGTTACCATCTTTTTTTTAGTTATAGGTGTTGCAAATATTAATATTTTATTTTGGTTTATAGTTTTACTTTAAATGTTTTTTGTTTTTTGATGAACAGACTGTATTTGAAAGTAGTTGCATTGATAAAATTTTCTTTATGGTCCTTTTTTGGGTCTTTTAAAAACAATTCCTAATCTAAGGTTATAAAGATATTCTCCTCTATTTTTTTTCTAAAGCTTTTAAAGTAAAAGTCTTTTTTTGTTATGTACATTTGCATTGTTGATAGTGGTAAAATATGGATCACCCAAAATTTTAAAACAAAAGCATCACATAACCAACTATCCATTGATCACTATTGATAAATCTCTATACTTGTCCTTCATCTTTTTTCCTGTAGTTTTTTATACACACATTTATGATTTCTCCAAATGAGTTTGTTTTATGTGTATATAAAAACTTACATATAAAAAACTTTTCTATGTAAAAGTTTGTAACCTGAGATTTATTTTAGTCAATGATCTCTTCCCTTCCACACTACCAAATTTCCATTCTCATTTGATGCCCAGACAATAATCAGATTTTACCAATTGACTCCAAATGTCCTTTATACCTAGTTTGGTCAAGCGAGTATCCAATCCAGGACTACAGATCATATCTAGTTGTTTTGTCCCTTAAGACTGTCTTAATTTAACACCAGCCCTTATTATGACACTGACTTGAAGGAACCAGACCAGTTATCATACTGAATGTTCTGTCTTCTGGCTTCTCAAAATGTCATTTAGCTTATTCCTTTATGCCCTCTGTGTCTTGAAAACTAAAAGTTATATCAAAAAGATTCATGGATTGAAGTTAATTATTTTTAGCTATACTATTTCATAGCTGATATTATATACTTAAACTTTTCCTCAATTCTTATGAAAAATTTTAATCATCTAGAAAGTTTGAAAGAATTGTATAATAACTACTATATATCTACCATGTAGATCCAACAATTGTTAACTTTTTGCTTAAAAATAATGTTCTACCTATTATACAATTAGACATCACACTTAAAAATAATAATTCTCTAATATCGGCTAATGTCTAGTCTATCTTCACATTTTCCTAGTTGTCTCCAGAATATATTTTTAAGCTATTTTCTCAACCCAGAACTAGCCGAATGTATCATTTGATTTCATTTCTATTAGTCTACTTCAAACTAGACTAGTTCAACCACTATTATAAATGATATTGACTTCTTGGAAGCGTCCAGAGACCTTATAGAATGTCCCACACACTGGATTTATTTTTTTTGATTGCATTATTAAATTTGTTCTCCTATCCCTTCTATTTTATGTAAACTGAAAGTTAGATCTAAATCCTCTAGGAGCTTGATTTAATAAAACTTATTTTTTTTGGCAAAATCACTTCATGCAGGATATTGTATACTTCGTATTGTATCCATGAGATGAATATAATGTCAGGTGGTTTCCAATATTCCCATGGCTAAGTGAAATCTCTTGTATATGGTGGTGGCTGCCAGATCTCTCCTTTGTAAAGGTGCGTTTCTCCCTTTGCAAGTAGCAAGTAACATGTTGGGTGTAATTCAGGGCTGTATGAATCCTCTGTTCCCCAATAACCTGGAATAGTGTCAGTGACTAGTTTTAACATCCTTGGATGAACATTGCCTGAGTTGTTTTTTTCCACTGGGAGTTGGAAATGCTGATTTTTTAAATCTGTCATTATGTCTGCATGGGATAGCTGGCATTTTTCTGTAAAGAAGACCTTACCATCATAAACTGGGTTAAATATAGTTTCTCCTAAAAAGACAGGGCAAGTGTGTAATAGTTTCTATATTATTTTACAGAGTAAGGAGTTCAGTGAAATACTTCCCTTCAATGGTAGTCTTAAATAATTTTGTTTTATGATTACGTGTAGTAATTTTTCTTTTTGATACTAAAATTGTCCCAGATTTGGTCATGCTGGCTTCTGTGTTCCCTTGGTGTGCCTTTGTTTGCCTCTGAGCATTTCCTTGCTTTCTAGAAATAAAAGATGTCCCGGCACTCACCTTGTACTTTCCCTGGCCCTGTACTGGAATCAACCAAATTGTCAAATGAGCCTTGGTTCCTTTTAGTGGGGGAATTACATTTAGGAGCCAAGGTCTGGGTGTGTTCATTGCTATAGAGGTGTTCATGTTTGGAGGCCTGAAGATTTTCAGTGCACAGATGTAAGAAATATATTTTTATAAAAACCCGAGTTTTATAAAACATGAATTCATACTGATATTTTTAAAATTCAAATTTAACCTTTTTTTCCCATAGAATCTTTGACTTTATATTTGTGCATTTCTTCTTTATTAATGAAAATCTTAGTTCCTAATTACACGAACACCTTATTTGTTCTGACATTATACAAAAATAGTTTCAAAATTGCAATATGCAATAATTATGGCTAAAAATAAAATAACTGACATTTAAGAAATTATGTCTGTTCTTTTTATTCTTATAATAGGTAAATACTGAGTGAATAGGCTGTGTTCAAAAGCCAGTTGAAGTGATTCTTTTTAATGTGTGTTCATATTACTGATTTGCTATTTGGGCTCAATTAATTGGTTCATCTTCTAATTTTGAATTTGCTTTTTATCTTTTTGATTCGTCAATTATTTTTTATTTAAGTTCTCTTTGGTATTTTTTCATATCTGCAAGGTCTTTCCTTGTAGCGCTTCTTTCCTGCACATATATTTTCAAATTTGTTTCTTATGTTTTCAAACATGAAAAGCATATTTATCTTATCTTCTATAGCTGGTAATTGTACATCTGCAATCTTTGTTAGCCTGATTCTCCATTTCACTTCTGCCGATTTGCACTCGTGTTTTTGGATGTTTAACTGTGAGCTCATGTTAATTGCTGTTTTGTCCTTGGGAATTCTTTGGTGTTTGTGTCTGGAATATGTTCATCCAGAGAAGATTTATGCTTATTTCTACCAGGTGTCTGGAGTTGTTACCAATGCGGTGCCACTTTAAACTTCTGGCTTAGGTTTTTGGGGAGACATGCAGGTAATGGGAATTTTGGCCTTTGGAAATCCGGATTTATGTGGGATCTTATTCTGACCTCGTACATATATGGGCTCTGAGCATTGCCTCCTGTCCTCACACGTGGCTCATGGACAGCCAAGCTCTAGGTTCCTGTGGCCTGTCAGGTGCTGCCAGGAAAAAGACAAGCACCACTGTTCGCCCATTTTTCTGCTTGTGTTTTATATTTCTGGCCTCCAAGGATTTCCTTTATTTTCCAAACAGCTGATATATGCATTTAAAAAGATGATTTTAAATATTTTATCCAGCTTTTCTTAGGTGTTTTCCGTTGGGAACGATTCTCTGGATGGACAATTTGTTGTATTGCCAGAAATGGAAGTTCCACTGTCCCCCTTTTTAAGAGGGAGGAACTCTCCCAAGAAGCACCCCCAGCACCCTCTCCTGATATCTCATGGCCGTAACTGGGTCCTATGCCCACATTATGATCATCCCATGCTTAGTAACAACCAGGAATTTCTCCCAGGTCACTATGGGGAAGAGGTTAGACACTTGAACTGAATTGAATTTCCAATAGCAAGGTTTGGAGGAGGGAGAGTTGTTGGTGGGCAACCAGGAATGCCTACTTCCGAATCCAAAATAGCAGTATAGTATCTTGAAAGTTTTAAAAATTAGTATAAGAGGCAGCCAGGAAAATAGAAGATTTAATTTTTTGTAATTGTTTCATGTCACTCTTAAAACCCTTAATTTGAGGCTCATGATTTGTGGGGTTACCACATATTCCATTTTGCAGCCCTATTTTATAGCTGTTGCCTTGGCATAATTATTAATAACCGTTCCTTTCGTTCTCCAAGCTGTCATGATTTAAATGATAGTCACCTTCCTGATAACCTTTTCTTTGCCAACCCATATTTTTGCTCTATTCTTATTCAAATCCTAACTCAAAACAGCAACCTTCTCATATTAACCCCTTCCAAACTTCAAAATGCCTTTACCCTGAATTTTCACTTAGCACTTGAATACTTCACATTTGAGCTGTGTGTTGTCATATTAATTTCTCCATTCGGTAGGCATGCATCGTCACGCTCTGGACTTGGCCCTAAGGGATATAAAGGTGAATGAGATGTAGTCCTTGTTCTTAAGAAGCTCATTCTAGAGAAGCCATACCTGAAGACTTATGGTTTTCTTCATGGAAGTTTATTCATACATAGGAGTGAGGGTAGGTGTCCATGTAGATTCAGTGGAGAGAGGACACAAAAGGGGATGAGGTTACTCCTTACCTCTGCTATCCGCACCCCCCCCCACCCCCCAGGCCACAGAGTTCTCCCTACCATCTGGCCCCGCTCCATGGAAAAATCGTCTCCCATGAAACTTAGGAAGGGTGGGGAGCACACAGCAGGGCGTGAGCAGCAGGTGAGCCAGTGAAGCTTCATCTGTATTTATAGCCACTCCTCTCCCCATCACTTGCATCTGGAGATGATTTGAAATAGATGGAAGGTTGTCTGAGGTCACGTGCAAATACTGTACCATTTTATACAAAGGACTTGGGCATTCATGGATTTTGGTATTGGGGGTGGGGGGTGATGTCTCGGAACCAAGCCCCCAATGGATACAGAGGAATGACCGTACTTATAGTCAGAAAGATGGAACCGGAGCTCAGGAGAGGGAATGGTGGTGGAGACAGACATTTGGGAGCCATCACTCATATGAGATAATTGAGGCCATGGGAGTGAAAGGATCTCCTAGAAAAATGTGTAGAACGAGGATAAAGGAGGGCCAGGTATAGAACTTTGGGGAACACCAACATTTAAGAGGCAGAAGAAGAAGAGACGGTAATGAATGAGAAGGAATATTGATACACAAAGGAGGAAACGTGGTTTTGTGAAAGTTTCAAAAAGGGAGAACTCTCAATCTATCAGAAGTTGATGAGAGACTGAATAAGAGGGCATTGAGGAGTCTCGCATGTCGGCAAATGGGAGGTCATGGCTGACTTTGGTCATGGTCGATGTTGTCAATTTTGGGGGATGATAAGCCAGTGTTGTAGAATAAATCAAAGGTGAAAAACTAGAGGCAGAAGCTAATATGCTGCTGTAATTGTGTTGATGATGCCTGGTGTATTCTGTTTCCCTGCCAAGGAGTCTCAGATGGCCTTGCTGTGGCACGGCCCAGTGGGTCCCGACTCAGTCTTTTTCCTTCAGGTGGACCTGCCGTCCCCAGGCCACCCCTCAGGGTTTCTGTACCCCAGGTTGCTGCGGGGTGGAGTACATCACAGCAAACACCCCCTTTCTTTCTAGTACACAGGCTCACCCCAGCTTCAGGGTCTTGGGGCTAATCCCTCTTGGGATGTTCAGAAAGATAAAGAAAATAAGCACGAGATGGTTATAAAGTTTGCAAAGGCTATGTGGACTTTGGGTCCTGGCTGCTGTTCCTGATTTCCTTCTGAATTCATAAAGAGATACATTTTTTCTGTCACTTTTATTCTCTTGATGTAGGGCTTTCTCTTCTCCTGTGATGGTCTTTATCCCATCTTAAAGCTGCAGTTGAGTGTCAGGCAGCGGCCTAGACAGAAAAGATGCCTCTCTGTGTCGCATGCTGGAAGACACACGACTGATCTTCACCAAGGATCTCAGGACTGGGTAACGTTCTAGCCTGTCTGGAAATGGTCCCCTCTGCACACCCCCGAGCACAGTGAGAGCTGCTTCAGAGAAGCAGCCATGCTGTCACCTCTGGTGTCTTCTCCCTCAGTGCTCGCCACACAGGTGCTTAACAATGCTTCACATGGAGGTTCTGGTGAAATAAAAGTTCGCAGGGAGTCTGCCTAGCAAATGACGTTAGACTGGTGTTCGTGCGAGTAGCCAGATATCCAAATAAGTGCGTGATCCAAGATTTTGCATAAGGCAGCGAAGAGGAAATTGTGTACCTACCTTGCATTATTATTCAAAAATGATCACTACAAAGTTAAGAGGAATGTAAATGAGGTTGTTTACCGTGGGATTCATTGGATGTGGTTAATCAAATGGTGAAGATACTCACAAGCTCTGCAGAAGGTATTAAATCCTCTCCTGGTGGAGACAGCAAAAGCAGTGGTGGCTGGTTGTCTGTCAGGGCTCAATTGCTACTCACTGTAAATGAGAGGACATTGGGAACACCATGGCAACGGGGTGACATTTGTTTTTCTTTCATTGTCTTTAATCCTCTCCTGGAGATGTCAAAATTTTCTTCCCATTTATTTTTTATCTCTTTTCAGAGTGATGTTGATTATTATTATTTTTAACTTTCCACTTCAATCTCCAGTTAGGCTTAGAGCTGCTATAATCAGCCTCTCAGGTGGAGACCAGGCTCCAGGAAGAATCGCTCCCTGAGCGCCGGGGGAACAGGGCTTTCTGCTGTGGATGTCGCCCACGCCAGGGTTGTTCCAGCCCCAGATGGGGTTACCTCTGCCCCCTCTGGGCCTGAGCAGCTCCTGCATTCGACATATCTTGCTGGAAGGGTAGAACTTTAGAGCACACCAACATTTAAGGGACAGCTGGAAAAAGGGGTCAGCAATGAGTGAGAAGGAATAATTTAAGTGAGGGAGGAAACAAATGGTTTTGTGAAGGTTTCAAGAAAAAAGTGCTCAATTTATCAGAAGTTGAAGAGGACAAGTGAGGGGGGACTGAGGAGAGTGTTTGGTTTTGGCAAATGGGTGCCATGGTTGACTTTGGTCACAGTTGTCATTGTTTATTTTGGGGAAATAAAGACCAAGGTTTGAAGAATAATCAGAAATGAGAAAATAAAGGTAGTTTTGGGGAAACTTTATTATGTCAGCTTTTAGCAATTAAAAGCAATCAGAAACTGGTGGGGAGAGTGATAGTAATTACAGCTTTCTGAAGGCCAGTGGGAGGTGGAATTCTGTTAACATGTAGGAATATTCGGGAAGAGGATGCTGAACAGCTCCTCCCCATGTCTGCTGAGGTCAAACAAGATTTCAATTAAAACGAGGAGACTTTATTAGATATAGTCCTCAAGGGGTATGCCACAGGCTTCAGAAAGATACACAACTATCTCTCATACAGTGGAAAATACAATGTGCTCATCTCCTTCCCCAGAGAGGAACAACTCCATAAGTAACTACCAAGTCCAGGCTCTCTGGGGGGTGTCTGTGTCTCTTTGAGTTCCGTGACAATGCTGATATTCTGTAACTGTGGGCTCAGTTGTAGAGTTGGCCACCACCAACACAGTTTATATTAAATATTAGGGGAAAGGGATGGGAATGAAAGGGAATATTAGTTAAAATTTATATATAAATGCTTACATAGCAAATGAGAAAATATGGGTAAATGCTTTAGAACTAATTTTTGCCATTTTTTAAGTTAAAATTTTTATTGACATAATGTACATGTTTTCAGGGTATATGTGATAATTTTATATCTTCATATAATGAAATCGAGTTTGGGATGTCCACGACCTTAAATATTTATGCTAGGAAAATTCAAATAACTCTCTTCTAGCTATCTTGAAATGTACAATCAATTAATGTTAACTATAGCCACCCTACTGATCTATTGAACACAAGGTCTTATTCCTTCTATTTAAGTGTGCATTTATACCCATTATTCAACCTCTTTACCCCTCTCCTCCCCGTCTTTCTTGTGAGCAAGAACATGCAACATTTGTCTTTCTGTGCTTGGTTTATTTCGCAACATAATGACCTCTAGTTCCATCCATGATGCTACAAATGATGAGATTTCTTTCTTTGTAATGGCTGAATAGTATTCCATTGTGTATGTACACCACATTTTCTTTATCCATTCCGCCATCGATGGACATTTAGATTGTGTCAGTATTTTGCCTATTGCGAATAGTGTTATAATAAACTTGGAATATGGATATCTCTTTGATATATTTCCTTTCTTTTGAATGTACATCTAGTAGTAGGATTGCTGGATCATAT
>RJWJ010039624.1:0-14378 GCA_004363605.1 Indri indri | reverse complement strand
GCGATTCATTTTGTTCATTTTGTTTTACACTGACCAATATCAGATGATGCCTTTACGAGAGAAGGCAACAATAACACATTCTTATAGTACACACAGGTTTTCTTCCAAGCTTGGAAGAGTTGAGCCTGGCATTTCATGGTTTTATGCAAGTCAAGAGATAAAAGGGTTTTTGAGTTCTCGCTGCTTTGCTCTAAGAGTCACAATTCTCTAGTTCTTAGTTTGTTCATAAATAAAATCAGGGGGTTGAAAGAGTTCCATTTAGTTTGGCCAACACTAAGCACTGAGCACCCTGTATGTACACCAGGTGCTGTGGTAATGCTGGGAGTCAAAGATGAAACAGACACAGTACCTGCCCTTGGGAAGTCTATAAAATGCAGTAGTAGTAAAATACCTGTCAACAGGCAGCTTCTGTATAACGTGATACAGATCAGGGTTCCACGGAAACAGGGTTCTGTGACAGGCAGAATAACGGCCCCAAAGATGCCCATGTCCTCATCCCCAGCACCTGAGTACGCACCTTACACGGCAAAGGAGTGCAGGCAGAACTGAAGTCGCTGGTATCCTGACTTTAACACAGACGGTCCTGGGTTATCTCCAACACGATCGATTTAAAGTGGAAGAGGAAAGCAGAAGGGAGACAGATGCACTGACAGATGTGGACGCAGGGGATGCCAGGTTGCTGGCTTTGAAGACACAGAGGCCACAAGGGAGGAACGGGAGGAACGTCGGCAGCCTCCACATGCTGGAAAAGGCAAGGAAACGATTCTCCCCTAGAGCTTCCAGAAGGAACACAGCGCCGCCAACCCCTTGATTTTAACCTGGTGACACCCATGTCAGACTTCTAAACTGGAGAACCGTAAGGTAACAGATTTGAACTGCTTTAAGCCACTGAATGTGTAGTAATTTGTTATGGCAGCAACAGAAAGTTAATACAGAGGCCTTCAGTTGGAAAATGCAATTATGTATATGTCGAAAGAGAACACTCATTCTTACCAGTGCCTCATCAGCCACACTCAACAAGAGAGCAAGGCCACTAAACCTAAGCTTGGTGCAAACATGCAAGTGCCAAGTTTACATGTTCACCGCACTATATTAAGCGCTCCCAGAACATCTCTCACGTACTCACCAGCCAAGAGAGCTGTGATTTGGGAGCCAAACTACTCGCCAATACAAGGCCACAGCTATTCACACGGAAACTGCGGTGCTACCACTCTGAGCACTTACGTGCCACGTATACCAATTCTTGTCTGGGCCTTTGGAAATGTCTGCTCTCAGATACTCTATTTTGCTTCAGTCTTAGTCAACCAAGACCCTATAAATATAGCCTATTATAGAGCACAACATCTAAATGTGATACCAGGAAAAGCTATAGAATCATCTTCCAAACAATGGCCTGGGGCCAGAGTCTGCTCTGGAATTGCTCTCTAGGAGTCAAAAATAGCCCCAAAGTTACCTGCCAAGGCCACATTCCGAAACACTAAGGGAACATGAAAAATCACAAAGGGGCTGCTTCCCCCTGGACACCAGCCCAGTGTTTGTTTGCTTACCTGAAGTGACTCAGAGAACACAAGCCCAGCAGGGCAAAGGCCAGGGGGGAAGGGCCACACCTGATTTGGCTATTTTTAGGAAAGCTGTGCTTCAGCATGGAATTCTACGGCTGTGTTCGGAATCCATCCACGCTCTGTGGCTTTTAATATTATCTTGTGGATCCTGGCAGGCAGTTTACTCAGGAGGAAAATGCTTGATGCTACGTGCTATCCACTAACTACTAAATTTATTTATGTAAAATCTGAAATTTTACCTTAGAAAATTGCCCACAGTGAGTTTTTAAATAACAAGCAAACTGCCTGTATATAGCTACTTTTCAGAACATGTGCACTTCCCTCCTCCCTTTCTGGTTTCCTTTCTTTTCTTTACTCATCTCTTCCTGGCAGTATCAACTGACATCCTACTGTGCACAGCTGACCGACGAACTGTATGAAGCCACAGTCATTGCCACCATCCTCCTCCCCCATCTGCACCAAGCGGAATACCAAGGAAACAGACCAAAGAAACAGCCCCGTTCCAGCCGAGGGCGTGCTGTTGTCTCATCTGGGAGCAGCCTCCTCTGCGTGTCTATCCCGAGGAGGACAGAACCCTCAAGACCACAGCCAGGCATTCTTACAGAGGGGAAAAGAAATCAACATCCTCAGAAGGAAAAGAAATATACCACTTGCGGAGGCTTTTTAAAAGTCATCAATCGTAAGTTTTGGTGTTTTCCCTTGTTCATGGGTTGCCATTAATCAAAAGAGGGATGGGGATTTTTTTTAGAGTCAGTCTAGTTTTTCTGCCCTAGAAGTCCAAAATAGAATTACCTCTAGAATAAAGACAGTGGGACTCCTCTCAGTACTGTAGCATGTAGGCAGCTCAGGGGGAGCGTAAAACATTATTAGCCATGTTTTGGCCAAACAGCAGGAAATAACTGAAGGTCCCACTGGTTTTCATCAGGGAACCTGAATGTGAACAAAGGCAATACTGCAGTTTGGGTACTGCCAGCTTTTCATCCTCGATGTTTCAGAGAATTGCAACCTCCCTCCCCTGCAAAAAAAACAAACAAATAAAAAGCAGGTTTTCCTAGTCTAAAGACTTTTGTTATTAAAAATCTATGAGAGGATTCTAACATATCTAAAGAATGCATTCCCCACAGAGATCAAATCCTACAGAAGTAACAACAGATGGTAAACACCGCCCCTCATTCTAAAGGTTGGTTCCCAGTAAACCTCCAGAGTTTCCTTCAGCTCTGACGATGCTGAAGGCCGGACGATGCACGATGCATGATGCACTCTGCCAAGTCATCACCACGTGGACTCTCCCCCAGTTAGGCCACCAGGTTAGCTAAACCTGCATTACTATATTGAGTTAACTGATAATAAGGTATTCTGTTTTTATAATGGAAACTGATATGATGGGATACTGCTTATATACAATAAACTTTTAAAGCTCCAAAACACAAATACTCCCTAGTCTCAGTCACTACCAAAGAACAATCAAGTCTGACTTTGGACATCAGAGGCCCCTAACTCACCTGCCATTTTCTGGGATCCATGACACACAGCCTTCTTAGGAGAGATCTGCAAGAGGAAAAGTTATCAAGCTTTACTGGGGACCCTTTCCACTCCAGACCTGCCTTTTCTCTAGCACCAAGGTTAACAGGAGCTAAGGACAATAAGGCTCCACAGACTCTGACGTAATACAAAGATTAAAAAAGAAAATTCACAGAATGTAATGCATGATTTCTCAACCAGCCAGGCCCAAGTGAAGCATACCAGGTCACCAGCTCTCCTCTTTTACAGGAAAATTTTCAGCTAACCTAGTGGAATTACACATCCAGAGGTCCAAAAGTATACCCAATTCCTATTCCTCCATTTCTCATTTCAATCAGATTTTTGGGGAAAAGCATAGACACTATGGTGCAAGATACTTAAATCACGAGAAAAACTAGCACAGATCTGTAATGACGGTTAGACCGCACACTTTTTATCTTAAATTATGTCTTCATGCTCACTGAAATTGACAGTATAATGCTGACCTTTTCTCTTTTAAATGGCTCAGCAAAGGGCCACTGTCACTCTCAATCAAAATAACTAAACATCTCATTCTTTTTTTGAGACAGAATCTCACTCTTTTGCCTGGACTAGAGTGCCGTGGCATCAGCCTATCAGAACCTCAAACAGCAACCTCAAACTCCTGGACTCAAGCAATCCTTCTGCCTCAGCCTCCCGAGTAGCTGGGACTACAGGCATGCGCCACCATGCCCGGCTAATTTTTTCTATATATTTTTGGTTGTCCAGCCAATTTCTTTCTATTTTTAGTAGAGACGGGGACTCACTCTTGCTCAGGCTGGTCTCAAACTCCTGAGCTCAAATGATCCTCCCGCCTCAGCTTCCCAGAGTGCTACAATTACAGGCGTGAGCCACCACGCCCGGCCAAACATCTCATTCTTGAGAGAAGAGACAACAATGTCCTCATTTATGGAACGTGCCCCAGTATCAGATGCTGCAATCACGGACCCTGCAAAGTGCAACTGAGTTTTAACATGTTTTTATCTGTTGTTAGGAGGATCACAGTCAAGCTAAATTTCATTTGTTTAAAAAGAAATACCGGGTGTTGGTAAAGATGTGACGCAACTGGAATTCTCAACTTTGTTTCTAGGAGTATATGCTGGTACAACCACTTTGGAAAACTGTTGGCAACATATTCCATGTATGAACTCAAATGTGCAAGTACCAAACAATATTATACCTCTAGCTGTTTCAGTTTTAAATTTTAAACACACATACAAACTACAGTGATCACAGAGAATGACACAGTTACAATCACTGGAGTAATTATGTTTACTTGAATGACTATTTAGCATAGTAGTAACATGGGGGCTAGAAACACAAGCTATGTACAAAGCGAGCTCAAGATTCAAATTATTATGAACATACTTTCACAACTAATGTGTATAATGGCTACATCCACATACAGGGAGCCAACTAGGTAGTATTTAACCTCCATGTAAAACAGAATGTTTACTAAAGGAAACAAAAGCCTCAACAATTACTGCAGCAATTATGTAGAACACAGACCAAGGAACGATTTGGAGGGGAAGAGTATTTTATCACTGCAGTTGTTTAGAACAGCAGGTACATGGCAGTTAAAAAATAAAAGAAAGCAGACTGAATTTTAAGTCAGCTTTAAACTTATCTTTAAATTCTATATAAACAATGTACCCCTTAATTGCCAGCAAAGGGGGAGGCAGACCACTCCCATCTCCCTGCTCTGGATTAATCACTACTGCTGATTAGGGTTAAAAGGGATAAGTAACATTAATAAAAATGTGCTAATTTGAAGTTTACATATAGTTTACAAATATGTGAAATTTCCTGTGACCCAATACTTCCATTTCTAGGGATCTATCCTGTAAAAACATGCAAACATGTGCCCAGAGACATGTGTAAATGTTCATGGCATCAATATTTGTATTAATGAAAAATTAGTAAAAAAAAAAATAGGAGAATAGCTAAATAAAATGGGGTATAAGGACGTAACTGAATACCGTATAGCAATTAAAAGGAATAAACTAGAGCTTTAGGTTTATTTGCAATATTCCAGTTTTTAAATTCACGTATTTTTATACTTCAGATTTAATATTATCAAATTACGATAATGAAAGATATGCTAACCAGATTATTAGCCACCATCAATTCTCGACAGGTTGACAGTTGTTATATACCTGGATCTCTGCCACTATCTTGTTGCCACAATCAACAGTGAAGTACAGATAAACTTAATCCATGCAGTGGGAACAAAGGCCGAGGACTGGACTTTATGTGCTAATCTGAGTTCCTAGAGATGACTGCCCTTAGCTGAAATGGTGCCCAAAAGGAATTCATCAGTCATCTGAGCATTGGCAGGAGCTTCCTGTGACAAACATGGGTGTGGATCCACAGGAGAAATTAGATAATCCTCCCAAGGCATCGCTCCTGGAGCCAATAGAATTCTCAGAAGGTGGGACTGCCGCCTCAGGCTTGCTAAGGAAAGCCTTTCCCATAAACCTAAACTGAGAGCGCCCCAGGCCTGCCCTCACCCCTGGGACTGGCCTAGAGTCCTCTCCGCACATGGGTGTGCAGACCCAGACGGACCTGAGGCATGTCCAACTCCACGTGAGTCGTGGTCGGCACCAACACTGCTGCCACGCAGGGTGGCTCCCCAAGCCAGGCGGCTCTTCTGCTAAAACACTAACAGGAAACCCTCCTTTAACCAGAATTTGTAAGGAGTGAGTTGTTATAATTCATTGTTTCCAAGCGTGTTGCCTGTGGATCATCAGCAAATATGTTTGACAGAAAGAAGATTCCATAGTTAAATAAGCTTGGGAAATGTTGCTTTATATATATTCTTACTCCTACTCCCCAAAATGCATGATGCAATTTATCATATAAAGTACTGCAGGGAAGAAACCTGCTTTACTCTAAGCCAAGGTTTCTCAAACCTAATTGACAAATAAATCTTTTTTCTATCTAAAAGACTTTTCCTCATACTATCTCAATCGTAAGAATCACCTAGGGCTACTGGGCTAAATCAGGACTCCCCGACCCCTTCATCAAAGTCTTCAAGGGAGGGGCCGTGTAGTTTAATAAACACACCAGATGACTTACAATCAGACAGACCAGTTTAGAAAATACTGACAAACTAACATTTGGCCAGATACACTATTTTCTTTAGAAAATGTCTCCAGTTCAATTTCCTACTTTACTAAGTTTCATACACTGAGTATTGCTTGAAGGTCATCATTCAAAGCATTATTATCCATTTACAGTTGTCCCTCAGTATTGGGAGGGTTGGTTCCAGGACCCCCACATATACCAAAATCTGTACATACTCAAGTCCCACAGTCAATGCTGCAGAACCTGTAGACATAGGAAAAGGTGGCCCTCTGTATACGTGGGTCTCACATCCAGTGAACAGTTTTCCATCCGTTGAAAAAAATCAGAGTATGTTGAATCTCTACTGGTCTTGAGGATATCACAGAAGCAGTTTTCATAGCCCTTAGATTTAATTTTCACTAAGTTAATCATAATCATTATAATAACAACTACTGACATCTTAAATGTACTGTCTCCCACAGTTTTCACAACCACCTTTGGAGGAAAATACTATTATTTTTCCCCTTTTGAGGAAATGGGGAAGGCAGCTAAGCAAGTTTGAGACTTGAGTTTCTGAAGCTTGGCACTATTGACAACTGGGGCCAAGAAGTCTTTGCTGTGGGGATCGAGGGGGTCTGTCCTGTGCACTGCGGGATGGCAACACCCACTAGATGCCAACAGCAGTCCCCTCCATGTGTGACAACTAAAAATGTTTCCAGACCTTACCAAAAGTCCCCGGGGGGCAAAGCCAACCGGGAAGCCCTGCCCCTAGGTGATACTGGAGGGAGGAGCAGAGGAGCCAGGGCCAGCGGAGGCCCTACGACTGCAAAGGCTCCACCAGCCAGCCTCCCATGAGCAACACTAAGCCCCCTTTGCGAGCTCCTCATGTAAGCAAAGGGGTCTGCAGGTCGCTCACCGCTCTGCCTCTCAGTCTGTCAGCACCGCACAAGGGCTGGGAGCAGCTGTCACATGACAAAGTGAGATAAAGTTGTATCAGGTGCCATCAACTTCTGGCACACAGCATTCAACCCTAGATATAAGTAATGCCTGTGTGTAACTCTCTTCCTATCCTGCTAAAGGCTCTAGTTGCACGTATTAAAGATTCTCAATCTGTTCACTTAAAAATGAATCATAGCAAAAGTGTTCCGCCTACAATGGCATACCTAGCATGTTCGACACCCGGGAAGCATAATATGTTAACATACCCTCCATATATGAAAAAAATTATTTTCAGTAATGGTTACATAAGAAGCAATAACTATTGCTTTCTTGATTTGTTCTTTAATTTTAAAACAATCAATTAATAATTTTAAAATGATAAATTTCAATTTTAGATATTATTCAAATTCAGTTAAGACATTTCATGCATGAACTAAAATTTGCAGGTACCATACAAAAATACTACACCTCAAGGTTTGTACTCTGTTTCACTGTTTTAATTTTTAAGCACTGACAAAAACTCTAAGTGATCACATAGGATGACAGAATTATAATCATCAATAACACTATCATTGTTTATTTCAAATCTACTGTTTAAATGCAGAAATATGCAATTCTACAGGGGTTAAATACATGAAGAATGTCCTAAGCAAGCTTGAACAACTCTTCCAACCTCTGAAAACCTACTCTTGAAATGAATGCATGTAGCTGAGTCCCCATGTGTTGGTGGCTAACTGTATAATTAGGAGTCTCTGATTTAACTTCCAAGTAGCATATAGTATCTATTAAAGGATAAGTAACAAAAAAGTATTCATTTGAAGCTTACATATATATTATTAAAACTCAAGTTATTGTAGCAATTATTTAGGACACATCAACAAAAGATTTGGGGGGGATGGATATTTTAGCAATGACGTTGTTTAGAATTGCAGACACAATTCTAGACTTCTAGACTTTGTAGGCAGACTCTTGAATGGTTTTATTACTGTTATTAAATTCTCTACAGACAATGTACCCTTATCAACTGCACTGGAGCAGACTATCCTAGCACCCAACCCTTGGGAGGCCACAGTCTGCCTATCAGAGTTAAAATGGTACTCAGACGCCTCAAGCCCAGAAAGCTGGGTGCAAAAGAATAATGGAAAGAGAAAAGCCACAAGCAAATAATCAGAAAAGAAACAATGAAGTAGTCAGATCTCCTGGGCCCACTTCTAGTCCAACATCAGCTTACCATGTATGTTAGGCAAGTGAAAGAGCTCAGGGAATTTCACCCCAAAGTATGACTCCTTAGTACAAAGAGTTTTTTAATTAAAGGCCCTTAGAGAACAACTGGCCTTGGAAAGGGCTTTCCCCCCTTTATCTGCATAAAACCAGACAGACTCATCAATTGCCTTTCCTAACGATAAAATATTGTTATCCCAATATTTTGCAGGAAAGAAGATCAAGAATGCAACCAGACCAGGCCCAATGCATCTTAAAGATAATACCTGTCTCTCAGGTTACTTTAATTTCCAAGAATTATTTACAAGTCAATCTGTTCCACTGGGGCCAATCCATTCATTCTCCCAAGTATCTATTCATCTTCCAATAGTAACCATTTATTGTCCCTAAACAGAATTACCAATATTCCTCATCTCCCTGTCCCCTCTAAAATGAGGGTATACAAACTTCTGGACCCCACTGGGATACTGGGTAATCACTCTGTGATTCTCCCTTGAGCACTGGAAATAAATTTGTAATCTCTTTCTCTTACTAATCTGCCTTAGTGTGAGTTGATCTTTCAGTGAACCTTCCTGGGGTGAAGGGGATGTTTCCCTTCTCCCCACACAAACTCCAAAACTTCTCCAGGCAGCATAGTGGAGAGGACAAGGACACAGGCTAAGTTTCTCAATCTCCCTGGGCCTGTCAGTTTTCTCATCTTCAAGATGGAGATATGTATGTATCTACCCCACAGGGCCGTTTGTGAGGTAATAAAAGTAAAGCATAGTTAAGGGCTCTCCACTTAACAGGTATTTGTAAGTGGGGAATATCTTGAAATTATTAAATCTGGATGACAGATACATAGGGATTCGTCACACTACTGTCTCTAATTTTGTGTATTTTTGAAATTTTTGGAAATAAATGTTTGAACTTAGTCATTATCAGGTTCCTTAAATATAACACACAAGAGAAATAAACATCACTAAGGTCTCTTTGGGCTCTAAAACCCTCTTACACATCCCGGGCTGGAAAGGGGGCTCAATTCCCTGGTATAAATCAGGAGTGGGAGAAAAAGGGAAGGACATTCCAGAAATAAGCTCTGACCACCAGTCACCTCCTCAAGAGTGATCACTGCATAATCGATGCCTTGCACATAAATGCTTCGATGACCAGATAGCAGACCGACTCCAGGCATTCGTCACACAATACAAACCAAAACGGGACCACAACTTTCATATCCAAGCCCTCAGCAATCCCAGATTGGTGCCTGGCCAGGCTCCTTAACGTTAAAAACATGTAACTACACAGTAATCTGTTAGAGTTCACATCCTACTTGCTTCCAGAAAACATCTTCCAACTGTAACGTGACTTGGAAACTGGGACAGTCTTCCAAGTCCAAACGTTCTGATCACAAAGCAGTCCTCCCATACAAACCACTGACTTGTTCACACTTTTTCACTGGGCCAGGGAACCTGCTTCCCCTGACAGCTTCAGATCTTGAGCACTAAAATCCCTGGAGGGGATGGCTATGGCTCTTCCTGTTTGGTGAAATGGGATTTCAAATCCCCTGTCAGAAAGCTCATCAACTGTTGACCAGGTTAACTTTCCTCCTGAGAACTCTCAGGTAAGAGGGAGCTGGGGAACGGGGCAGCAACAAGCAGGAGAGAATTCTCAGGAAAAGAAAGCAACACCCCTGCAGTCATGGCCTCTCTGCGCCATGTTCTCTTCTTTTCCCACACACTTCGCTTTGTTCACAATAGTCTAAGATTATTCTAAATCAGCTAAAATGCATCGCTTTACTGTAGAGGAGGAAACATGGGTTTCAGGACACACAGACTTGAGATCATGCAGGGTTACAATCGTAGCTAAGTCAACAAGTCCTGCCAGTAGCTCACTTAATCACTCCCGTTGCTGGTTCCCTTCTAAGTCAAACTTTGAATCAATTGCTACTTGCTAGGTCCCTGGAGAAAAGAAGTCTTTTCCTGTAATACAGAGTCTGGCTCCATTTTCAATGTTTGACTGCTGACCACTTCCAGGTACCACCACTCCCCACTTTCTCCTCCTGCCCCCATCTGGGCAAGCTGATAAGAAAGTCCCCCACCACCCCAGCCTCCCGCTTTGGCACTTGCAGGATGTTCAAACCACCGAGGTCCAGGCCTGCAGGCGAGGAAAACCTCCACCAGCCCCTCCCCTACTCACAGTAAAAGCCAAGCAGTCTATTTTCCCTGCTCTCTCAAGACATTTTTGGACCTAAGAGCCTGTTCTGCTTTCCCCCAGGAAGCTTCACTACATGAGTAATTAGCCTTTTCATACTCTCTAGGTGCATCGAGCTGTCTCTTGAGTCTTTGACACACAAACCAAACCTTAGGCAGGGTCCATCCCGCCTCTGTAGAACGGCCACAGCATTTCCCCAGATAAGACTCTACATACTACTTTTGACCTGCCACTCTATCTCTCCAACAGTGTCTCCCTGGACTCAGACCATGAGAAACCATCTCAGCTTCTCACCAATAAGCGAGCCTAGTGCGGTTACAAACAAACCAGCACGCACCAGGAAGCAGGAGGCTGAGGGCTCTGCCCATTCCACGATGTTTAGATAATTGCGCTGGCATTTCTGAGTCTCATTTTCCACGCCTATAAAAAAGTTTAACAGTGCACCCCCTGTGTCTAACTAGGAAGATCATGGTGAGCATCAAACGGGCAGGATATGGAACAGCACTCTGTAAACTGTAATGAACTGCACATGTCGTAACTCCTCGGGGCAGGAGCCACCTCCCCAGCCCAACACACAGCTCTGCTCTCCATTCTCCTCCTAGCTCCCTTCTGTCGGCCCTGGAGCTTCTGGTTCACTAAGCAAAACAAACAAAAAAGCCCTCAGAAATTTTCTAAATATACATACACTCCACCCTAGACCTTATAAGAAGCAACCACAGAGGACTCTGGTAACTAGGGAGTTACCCACGTAAATAAGTTAAGGCCAGGCAAAATTCTGCCAAAAATCCTTTCATCTTCTTTTACATTGTCCAACATTCAAGATCGCACCCACTCTAGCCAACCAAAAAGAAACTGAGGGTCTTGTCACTTATAAGGGACTCTGGAAAACTCCTATCTGCCACCATGACCTTGAAGGCTTCCCAATAATTAAGACTTTTCCAATAAGATTGGTGATATTAGCAAATGTGATTTTTGATAGATAATGTGTCAGTATTTGGAAGATCTATAATACATAGCTTAAAAGAACCAATACTTTTCCAAAGGACGAAGCATGATGTTACAAAATCTTGCATGGGATCCATTCAAAATACAAACTAGATGAATAAATTTTAACAGAACAAAGAAAAATGGTTTCAGATTCCACATTGCAACTAACCTTTAATAAACCTAAGGCTTGTCAAGTTTTGATGTAATCTCAAAGAATATCCATATTACCTGAAAAGGCTATGAAACAATACTCCTTCCTTTTCTAACCACACTTGTGTAAGGATAGATTTTCTTCATATACTTTAAGAAAGCAATATATCACAAAAGATCAACACAGAAGCGCATGAGATTCTAGCTGCCTTCTCTTAACCAGACATTAAAAGCATAATTTAAAAAAAATGCTACTCTTCTCACTAAATTTTTTGTTTTGGAGAAATTTAGCTATTTTTTTGTTAAAAAAATGTTACATTAACATATAATGGTTATAATGTTATTTTTAAATTATAAGTTTTAATTTCCATTATAATAAATGTCTACAGACATAAAAATCCTTTGGGGTACTCCATAATCGTTTTTAATGAGATGTAATTCATATACCAGAACATTCACTACTTAAAAATGTACAGTAATAGGTCGCTTAATGATGGGGATACAGGGTTGTTAAACGATTTCACGGTTGTGTGAACATCACAGAGTGCACTTACACAAACCTAGATGGTACACACCTAGGTTATGACACAGCCTATTGCTCCTAGGCTACAAACCTGACAGCATGTTACTGTACTCAACACCGTACGCAACCTCCCCTATCCCCTGGCAACCTACTTTCCGTCTCTAAAGACTTCCCCGTTCTGGACACTTCATATAAATGGAATCGTACTATATGTGGTCTTTTGTGACTGACTTTTTTCACTTAGCATGTTTTGAAAGTTCATCCATATTGTATCAGGTATCAGTACCTCCCCCTCTTTTTAATGACTAGACAATATAGCTTGACTATCCCTTATCCAAAAGGCTTAGGACCAGAAATGTTTTACATTTGGGATATTTTCAGATTTGGGAATATTTGCATTATACTTACTGGTTGAGCATCCCTAATCCAAAAAATCCAAAATGTGAAATGCTCAAATGAGCATTTCCACTGAGCATCGTGGAAGTTTTGGATTTTAGGGCATTTCAGATTTGGGATTTTCAGATTAGGATGCTCGCCCTGCATTCCATCCTACAGATACACTACATTTCGTTTACGCGCTCATCCACTGAGGGACATTTTTGTCTCCACCTGTTGACTATTATGAATAACACTGCTAAGAACGTTCGTATACTCGTTTTTGTGTGAGCACATGCTCTCAGTTGTCTTCGGCACATACCTACGAATGGAAGCGCGGGGTCATGTGGTAACTCCGTGTCTAACGTTTTGAGGAATTGCAAAACGGTTTTCCTCAGCAGCTGTCCCATTTTACATCCCCACCAGGCATGTAGGAGGGTTTCAATAATTCCCAACACTATAAAACGATAAAAAATGTTTTGGAGCCCTGAGACCCACAAATTTGAGAACTGCTGTGCCAGACTGAGGGATCATGAGAGAAAAGACAGGATGTTCGCAGGAGCTCGGGCTCAGAGAGAGGTTCAAAGGCCACTCCTCAGAGCTTCTGCGACAGGGTACAAAGGCGTGGCTGTCCCGCGCCCAGCCCGCCGCACGTGTGAGCAGTTCTCCTTTGCTGTCTTCTCCGCCACTGGAGCCTGAGGCTCTCCTGCCATGGACACTCCACTCTCACCTTCCGTCACTTTCTCCTTAGTGTCGCCTCTGCTGTGCTTCTCAGCTTTCCACAGACGACCCCATGCGCCAGACACTTCCGGCAGACAGAGCCCTTCACTTCCTGCCCCTGCCACGCCCCTCTCCTCACCCCTGCCACGCCCCTTCTCCCTTCCCGATGCCCAGAACCTGCTCCACCCACAAACAAGTTTTCTCAACTACTCGCAGGTTTCGGTGCTGCTCCGGCATCCCAAGGGTAGACGCTACACGTGAGGTTTGTAGATTTACCACATTTGTGAAGTGGCAAAAACCAAGGCTGGCCTGTAGTGAACGCCTCAGGTGGTTCCGGGGAGAATGGCTGGCCCGCATTTCACTACCCCGCGAGATCCAAATAAGGTTACGCCACAGCGACAACACCGAAAACAGAGCCCTCGGGAGTACAACGCAGAATTAAGAATGTGCTTTCACAGTAACTCAACCAAAAGCAAGTTTTCCTTATACGAATTGTACCCAAAATGAAAGTATAAATAAACTGTATGGTTTATGTGGTCGGCAGCCCAGTGAGCCCCAAAGACATCCGCGTCCTAATCCCCATGACCGGTGACTAATTTCCCGGACATGGCAACTAGGAGTGAAGGTTGCAGATGGAATTAAAGTTGCTAATCAGCTGACTTTAAAACAGAAAGATCCCAGATTCTCCAGGTGGGCCCCATGTGATCACAGGGGTCCTTCAAAGTGGAAGAGGGAGGCAGAAGAGGAGGTCAGAGTGCCAAGAAGTGAGACGATCTCAACCCACCCCTGGCTGTAAAGACAGAGGGAGGCGCCCGGAGCCGAGGAGCGTGGGCAGCCTCCAGACGCACTAAGGCAGGGAAACACGCTCTGCCGCGAGCCTGCAGCAGGAACACAGCCCACTGACAGCTGGATCTCTGCCCCAGGCCCGCGTCAGGCCTGCCACCCACCGTACTGTAAAATAATAAAGGCGTGTTGTTTCAAGCCATGAACTTTGTGATAATCAGTTATGGCATCAATAGAAAACTAATAGTTTAATCCTTCCCTTTAAAGTGAAAAAATAACACTTTTAAAAATCCCACCCTCCCCACACCCACTCCAATTCA
>RJWJ010039623.1:0-14366 GCA_004363605.1 Indri indri | reverse complement strand
GCCTGGGGCGAGTGCCATGGCGTCAGCCTAGCTCACAGCAACCTCAAACTCCTGGGCTCAAGCAATCCTACTGTCTCAGCCTCCCGAGTAGCTGGGACTACAGGCATGCGCCACCATGCCCGGCTAATTTTTTCTATATATATTTTTAGCTGTCCAATTAATTTCTTTCTGTTTTTGGTAGAGACGAGGTCTCGCTCTTGCTCAGGCTGCTCTCGAACTCCTGAGCTCAGAACGATCCGCCCGCCTCGGCCTCCCAGAGTGCTAGGATTACAGGCGTGAGCCACCGTGCCCGGCCTGTGACCATATGTCTTGGTTTGGATCTCTTGGAGTAATTCCTGCTTAGAGTTCACTGAGCTTCCTGGATGTACAGATTCAAGTCTTTCCACAAACTCAGGAAGTTTTTGGCTATTAAAACATTTTTTCTGATCCTTTCTTTCTCTCATCTCCTAGGAATCCCGTTGTGAATATGTTGGCACACTTGATAGTGTTTCACATGTCTCTTAGGCATTGTTCATTTTTCTTCATTCTTTTGTCTTTCTGCTCTTCAGACTGGATAATCACAATTGACCTATCTTTATGTTCTCTGATTCTTCTGTCTGCTCAGTTGAATCCCTCTAGTGATTTTTTCATTTTAGTTATTATACTGTTCAGTCCCCAAATTTCTATTTGGTTCCTTTTTATAATTTTATTCTTTAATGATATTCTCTATTTATTGAGACATCATTCTTCTGATTTCCTTTAATTCTTTCTTTATAGTTTCCTTTAGTGCTTTGAGCATATTTGAGACAGTTGATTTAAAAGCTTTCTCTATTAATACAATGTCTGGGCTTCCTCATGACCAGTTTCTATTAATTTTTTTTCCCTGTAAGTGGGTCACACTTTCTAGTTTATTTGCGGGCCTTTTAATTTTGGTGAAACTTGCACATTTTGAATATTATAATGTGGCAACTCTGTAAATCAGATTTTCCTCCCTGCAGTTAGTTGTTGCTACTTGTTGTGGGTTGCTTTTGTTTGCCTGTTTGGTGTCTTCCCCCCCCACCCCGCCCCCGTTTGGTGTCTTTTCAAAACTGTTTTATAAAGTCTGTTTTTCTTTGTTTTGTGTGGCCACTGAAATCAGCATTCTGTTAGTTTAATGGTTACCTAAGGGTTTTAAAGAGGTTTCTTAAATACTTGTAGGCAAAGAAAAAAAGAATGAATCCTCTCTTAGTCTTTGCAGATTGGCTCTGTTTGGGGCCCTCCTTCAATGCTTAGTGAGGTTGTTTATAATTCTGCCTTAGCTTCAACTTTGTGATTGCACAGAGGCTCAGAGGTTGAAGGTCAGGCCAGCCACAGGTGAAAGAATAGTGTATTCTCAGCCTTTTTCTAAGCATTCTGACAGCCCTAGGCATTTGTGCAGCCTTTTCCATTCCCTGTTATACATGTGTACCTTAAAAATTAAGTCTTATTTCCCAACATATCTCTTTTCACAACCTCTTTCTTCCCAGGTCATTTAGTCCATCTCTTGTTTGTCTGCTCTGTTGGTACTTGTCCCAGACTAGTTCAAACGACGCTTGTGCCTTTGAATTCTTTTGGCAGACCCTACACAGAATACCACTTAAGCCCTGCAAATGTTCTCAGTCAGACAAAACAAAGGCTACTTATTGTGCCAGTCCTTTAGGGAGCCATCAGAGAAGTCTAAAACAACCAGCACATTTCTTTGAGAAAAAGGTCTATATTGCTCCCTCTGGCACTAACAGCTTATTCTAGGAGTGCAGACTTTCATCGTCAAATTAGCTGCTGATCTGGGGTTTGGGGTATGGTAGCAGGAAACTTAAAATGCCACAGTGCTCCTATACTGCAAAGCAGGGGTTTCTTACTTCCTCAAGCATTCCTTTGTTTGTTTTAAATTTTTATGAGATTTCTGAGTTACATAGGAGTTGATTCTGACAGATTTTTCCAGATCATTTTATTGCTCTTGTGGAGGGATAGAGCACTAGAGCTCCCTCTTACATAAATTATTTTTATGTTACCCATGTTTTGCTTAAGTTATCCTATGTTATTCATTTGCTTACTCCGTGCCATTTTGTTAGATACTAGAAATAAAGATTAATAAGTGGCAGAAAATCTTATTGTTCCTTCTCCCATCTATCAGCTGAAATCCTGCTGCCATTTTGATGATGGTCTCCATGTGCCATTATGTTTGACTCTGAGGTGGTGGCAAGATCGACAGAACATTCCAAATAAGTTGGTTTTACTATTGGTTTTTCTTAATTAAAAAGTTGAGATCTAAGTTGTATTGCATAGTGCTAAAATTTTCATATTGGAGCATCATTCCAGGTCAAAAGTTTCTGTAATGACATTGGCATCTAGGATCTAGCAACTAAATCAGGCAAAAAACCCATTTTTTTAATCTGCTGCTGACTGAATTATTTCATGATATGTTGTATTTTAGTCTGTTGGAGTGGTTAGTGGGAACTGTCTTAGATACTGAGCTCTGCTCCTCTGTGATTTTGTTAGGCATGACTATCTTACAGAATAAATAATAAATGCAGCACCTGTTTTCTTAGAGAAGTAAGGCAAAGGAAAGTGGAGGCTGGCTACTGAAATATCTTGGAAGGATAATCAGCATCCTTCCTTTGGAAATTTTTGATTTCTTCAAGAAAGGGCTGAAAGATATGTCATAATACAGACAATCAACTGGTATTTGATAATCCTAAAAGACATTCTTGATGAAAAGGCAGCTGTGATCAAATCACCTTACTTTTAAGGTAAACATTATAGATAATTAGTAAGATTTTGTATAACTGATTATTCTTTAATTTTGAGGTCATATCACTTCTGGAATACTCTTGGTTTGATTGAATGCATCCTCAATCTTCGCCAAAATATAATGTGTCTTTAGAAATCTATTAGAGACAGTAAAATTCTCATTTTTCATCTGTACTATAGCTGGAGCTGATTCAATCTACATAAATTATTAATGCATGTTTGGGTAACAGAATTTTCTTAGATAAATCATTAGAATTCATATTTATAATGCTTGGTATTTGCTGAACTTCATGAATCTATAAGTTTATGGGTTTCACTGAATTTGAGGAATTTTTAGCCCTTATTTTTTTCGAATAGTTTTTGGCCCCATTCTTCTTCTTTTGCCCTCTGGGTCTCAAATTACGTGTATGTTAGAACATTCAATATTGTTTCACAGATTCCTGAGGGTGCATTCTTTGCCTTCTCAATATATTTTTCTCTCTGATCTTGAATTTGGATGACTTCTATAGATGCGTCTTCAAATGTAATAGCTATTTTTTTCTGTCATCTCCATTACATTATTAAGCCCATCCAGGGAAATTTTTTATTTCATGTATTTTTTAGCTCTCAAATTTCCACTCTATTATTTTTGTTGTTTTAAATTTATCTTCTGAGGTTTCCCATTTTCAATCATTATTAGCATATTTTCCTTTATGCCATCAACATAAATATATTAGCAGCAATAAAATTCTTATCTGTGAATTTTAACATCTGAGTTTTCTCAGAATAGGTCTCTGAAAGTTGCATGCGTGTGAGTGTGTGTGTGTGTGTGTGTGTGTGTGTGTGTGTGCGTGAATGGGTTAACTTTTACTGTTTCTTCTTACGGTAAAAAATTTTAGATTATAGCCTAAACATTGTGAATATTATGTTGTTGAGATGTTGGATTTTGTTGTATTGTTCCAAAGAGTATTGGTGTTTTTGTTTATCCAGGGCATCAACTTGGCTTGGATACAAACTGCAATCTCCATCTCTTGGGCTACAGCTCAAATGCCACTTTAGTTCGTTTATCATTTCTTAGCTTGCTTGAGGAATGCCTCAGCCAAGTATGGTTAAAAGTCATCTAGAGATTTAGGTAGAGGTTATGATTTCCCAGAGAAGAATTTTCCTCTTTCTATCATTAACTTTTCTTAGACAGTCTTTTATCTCCTAGTTTTGAGATTTCCTTATGTTCTTTAGGCCACAAAAACTAAAGATTTTTTAACTGGAGTTTTCACCACCTTTCATGGTAGAGATTGTTTTCCTCCTAGGCTGTAAGTCAGGAAAGCTGGAAACTCAATCAATGTTGTTCTTTTCTTCCAAGTATTATGATCCTCCAGAATCTCTGTTTCGGGTTCTTCTTCAGTACCTTCAGGCAGTTGTGTGTGTGTGTGTGTGTGTGTGTGTGTGTGTGTGTGTGTGTTTGTGTTTTTAGTTGATAGCTTCCATCTGCTCAAATGTTGGTCTTATAGAAGTTTATATGGTCAGAACAGAATTCAAATTATCAATCGTTAGAATTTAACCAGTGCAATAGGGAAAGGGAAGACATCACCAGAAATTTTTCTAACCAAAGGTGTTTGTGAAAGTCCATTATTGTTCATCATTTTCTCATAACCTCCTCAGATTGTATCGACATGGAAGTTGAATGTGTCAAGGGTTTGGGTGTTCTATCTGACATGTTTTACTTGCAAAAATTACTTTCCAATTGTGCTTTAAATGCACAAGTATCTCCTGATTGTTATTATGTGGAGAATTCTGTTGCCATAATCACTAGAATATAAGCTCCATTGGGGCATTAATTATTGATTATTTTATTTTTCCACTACTCTATCCACAGTGCTTAGAACAATGGGTGAATTTATATGATCCAGGCACATACTAGATAATAAACATATGAAAAGTTTGGAGGAAATTGTATAGCAAAGAGACTTTAGAACACTTTCCATGGGGGAGGTCAATTCATAGTTGGGTGAGATAAAAATCTTACTTCCAGGGGCAAAAATTGTGTATAGTGTTTTACACTATACACAGTATAGGCATTTTATATGTTCATTCATTCATTCAAAGGTGACGTGATTTTTAATAACTCCAGAAATCACAGGTATCCCCAATAGTGAAAAAAATGGCAAAGATTGAATATAATAAACTTTAATCTTTCAGTTCTTTTATGCAAAGAAAATATAAATGGGCTTTATTCTTATGAAGCAATTTAGATAAAATTTGCCTTGGAGAAAAGAATAGTCCAGTATCCTGATAATATACTTAAGAGGTATAGAAATGTTGGACAACTGTGAAGTAATCCCAAACCTAGAACTTGAAAATAAGAAATTATAATTTATCCCATTAAGTTAACATGAAAAGGTGAATAGCCATAAAAAAGTTTAAGAGTTCCTCAATATCTTTCATAAAACAATATAGTGTCAATATCAAAACTTAAAAACCACTTTAAAAAAAGAGACTAGAGAAAATGACATTCATTATTATAGATTCAAAGTTCCAAAGAAAATATTAACAGAGTCCAGCTAAAGTATCAAAAGACTAATATACATCAGGAAAAGCAAGAGTTATTCCAAGAATGCAAGGGTGATTTAATAGCATGAAATCTACCAGTATGATCCCTTATATTAATATTTGTGAAGAAATCTTACAATCTTTTAATAGATAGTAAAGAGTAATTTGATTAAGTACAGAAGCCATTCCTAATTAAAATTTTAATTATATTGTGATAAAAGGTACTCCCTTAAATTTGATAAAGATAACTTATCAGCAACAAATATAAATAATAATGCAGTAAATATATTTTAATTACATTCAACTCAGGAATTGGACAAGATGTGAGTTTACACCAATTACTCATTATCATTATTTTATTAATTTTCACTAAGAATATGAATTAACTTGTATACCTTTGGAAAACAAAGGATAAAATGATCTCTTATTTATTGGTGATATGATTGTAGGCCTGGCAAATCTGAGACTCTTCTAAAAACAGTGCTGGATTTACTAAAAGAATGTTATAGGCTGGTTGGCTGCAAGATTAATATAAAATAATCTAGAGCTTAAACTAGTCTAAGAATGAGTGCTAGAAATGGAAAAAGGGAAAATAGTCCATTTGCAACAATGACAGAATTTATCAAAAAATTTTATCAAAACTGTAACAAGACAGGCACAGGTCCTATGTTAAAAAATAACCATAAAATCTTATGGAAAGATCTAACATACATCTAAACAAATGGGATGTCACACAAGGACTATTTTCTTTGGATGGGAAAACATAGCTCCAAATGTATTTACTTGTAATACCAAACATGTAAGAAAAAAATAACGTCAATCATATACAGATTCTTTGAGCAAATAAAGGGATTACTTCCCAACATACTTCATGATGCCAGCATAACTTTGAAAACTAAACTTGAAGATGTGTCATATTAAACAAATCATGGAGAAAATCATGTGAATAAGTCAATATATGCACAAAAATTTTTTCAACATGATTCATGATAAAATAAATTTCATCAAACTAGGATTAGATGCTAACGTCCTTAATTTCCTAAACAATATCTGTGAAATATTTATAGCATATGTTATACTTACTAATTAATTGTTGCAGGCTTTCCCTTGACAAGAATGTCCACTATCACAGCATGCATTATGCAGTGTACTAGAGTTACTTATTAGTGTGTTATGCAAGTAAAATGAATAAAAATCTTTAGGACTTAAAAGGAAAAATGAAAACACGGTCGTGTACGTAGAAAAATAAAACAATTTTACAGATAAATCTTGAGTCTTATTAATAATAAGTAAGTTTAGAAAGGTTGTTGGATAAAACAACAACATACGATGATGAAATGACTTTTTTTTAACATAGCTGCCAATTAAAAGTCCTCTAGTTCTGGCAAAGCTGGAGTAAACTCGTTTCACCCTGTATCTCCTACCTATTAAAACTAAAACCTGTGGATATATACATAAAGCAAGTAACTGAGTATGAAAAGTGAATAATCGTAAACTATTAATAATTGGGAAAGGAAATCAAAATCCCAAAATGACCAACATGAAAATGATTTTCCTGCCCCCCCTCACCCCTCTTATCTCCTAGCTTAGACTTTAGTGCAGCCAACATTCTTAGAATAACGCAGTGGGCGTGAAGAGAGAAGCTTCCAAGAAAAATATTCTATTCCCAGGGGACAGGGAGAATTGGTGTAACATATAGAGAGTGTTTCTTTGCTTCTCTTTTTCTGTCGTGGCATGAACTAAGGCAAGCATCAATCACTAAGCTGACAACCTATAGTGGTAACATCAAGAGAAGCCATGCAGGCAACTAAAATTTTGAGAGAAAAAAATCCTTCTCTTTGACCAGTCGAACTAGAAAAAGAGGCCCTTGAGGTTTGAAGAATGCGGAGGGTATCCTCAGTAATTTTTTCTCTTTTATTCCTCTCACCATTTGCCCCTGAGGCAGATCCCATTGCAGGAAGTACACAACAACATGAAGAGTCTAAAAACCTGACTTTCTCATCAGAGTACCAGGAAATGGGGCTTCTAAGGACTGTAAAGTTTGGAAGAAATCAAGGAAATGAAGAGGCTTAAGAAATAAATCACCTAAATCCTGGGCTGATCCATAAGCTGCCCATACGTAGAAGCGACCCAAAGCAGTATAGCAAAAATTTGAGAATTAGTCTATGATGTACACCACCGTATAGATCCCAGGCTGGCACCTGGATGATACATATGAGGAAGGTCTAAGTAACATTCCAAATGCTTTGAAAACCAAGCTGACACTGGAAACAAAGCTCATAGAAGGAGGATTTGGAATTGAGATCTGAATCTAACCAGGTTGATTGCTTATTTAAGAAATCAATATTATCAAAAGAACATTAAAAACATCCAGGGTCAGGAGTAATGTCAGGAAAAAATGGTGTAGTAGGGAACTCTGGGGGCTGTCTATCCCCAGAAACACCAAAAAAGAAAAAGACAAAAACTATCAGAATCAACTTTACTGGAACTCTGAGAGATAGTCAAAGGTTTATGGCAACCAAGAAAACACTTCACCAGGAGAAAGTAAAATAAAACATTGTAGGAGGTCTTTGTGGCATTTTAATTTATGCTAACCTCACCCCCTTCCCTGGTGTGGTGGCAGTCTTGAGATGGCAGCCCACATTCCCAGTGTGGATATCTCATCCTAGAAGGAACATCATGGAAATTTCCCCCAAGGAACTACACATGTCTGTTTTGACCTGACTGTGGTTTTCCTGAAGGACTGTGGCAAGGGACTTCCCTTTGTTTCAATTAACTCGGAACTCTGTCAGGGTAGACTGACTACATGGAGGATGTCCCACCAAAATACTGAAAGACAAATGAACAAGCCCCTGGCAGCTGGGGCAAACAATGGACACACTGAAAGCCTGGTAGGAAAATCCAGACAGTGATATTTTTGGGGTGTAAGGGCTTTGTAAAGGTCCCATGTAATTCAGGGAACTTCCTACATATTGAAAGCCATGTGTGTGTCAGGGCAGGATGCATGCTCATAACAGAACTAAGAAAACCCCAAGCTTTACCTCTGGCTAATATTTATGTTCAGTGAAAGCAAGATGTGTAGGCTAGGATAGAATTGTAAAAATCCTGACTATAAGACTATAAGGAGTGACTCAACATAGAACAAATCTGAAAAGATCTGCTGTTATGGTCTGAATGTTTGTGCCCCCTCAAAATTCATAAATTGAAATCTAATCACCAATGTGATAGTGTTAGGAGATTGGGCCTTTGGGAGGTGATTGGGTCATGAGGGTGAAGCCCTTGTGAATGGGATTAGTTTTCTTACAATAAAGACCTGAGAAAGACCCCATTCCCCTTCTATCATGTGAAGACACAGTGAGAAGTCATCATCTGTGAACCAGGAAATGGGCCCTTGCCAGACACCAAATCTACTGGTGACTTAATCTTGGACTTCCCAGCTCTAGGGCTGTGAGAAATAAATTTCTGTTGTTTATAAGCCATGCAGTTTCTGGTATTTTGTTATAAAAGTCTGAATAGACTAAAGCACCTGTAGATTTGTCTTTCTTTTTGTTTCTTGTCTCTCTTTTTTTGACTCCAGAAGTTTGAGAAAATCTCTGTCAAACCACTAGCTGAGTTCTAAGCTACATGAGCAGAGACTTCAGAGAACACACATGACAAACATTACAGTCTTTGCTAAAATTATTTTGAAATATCACTAAACAAACCAACAACTACAACCACAGCAAGAAGCAATAAAAAATTCTAGGGAAGGAAGGAGAATCTGATTTTTCCAAGTTACCATATCATAATGTTCAAAATGGCCATATTCAACAAAATTTTATGAGGCATGCAAAAAAATAAGAAAATATTGCTCACTCATAGGAAGAAAATGAATTAATAGAAACCATACAAGAGGAAGCAAAACATTGGATTTATACTAGACAAAAACTTTAAATAAACTATCTTAAACGTGCTAAAATAACTAATAGAAACCAGGAGAATGATGATATCAATAAAGAGACAGAAATTATAAAAAGGAATGAAATAAACATTTTGGAGTAGAAAATGCAATAACTGAAATGAGAAATTCACAGAAGTTGAACAACAGATTTGAGCAGGTAGAAGAATGAGTCAGCAAAGCTGATAGTAAGTCAAATAAAATTATTCACTCTGAGGAGCAGAAAGAAAAAAAAGCAGAGCCTCAGAGACCAGTGGGACACCATCAAGCATACCAGTGCACAGTGGGAGCTCCAGAGCGGGGGGCGGGTACAGATGGGAAGACAAATACTTCATGAAATAATGGTCAAAAACTTTCCACATTTGAGAAGACACATGCATCCACACATTCAACAAATTCTACAAACTCCAAGTAGTATATACTGAAAAATGTCCACATTGAGATGAGAGAAAACAACATCAAACTGTTGAAAGACAAAGAGGGAATATAGAAGGCAACAAAAGAACAGTCATCCATCATATACATGGGATCCTCAATAACATTGACAGCCAATTTCTCATCAGAAATCGTGGAGGCCCCAAAGCAGTAGAATGACATATTTAAAGTACTAGAGGAAAAAAGTCAACCACGAATTCTATGTTCATGAAAATTATCCTTCAAAAATGAAGGAGAAATCAACATATTACCAGATAAACAAAATCTGAGGGAGTTGATTGCTAGTAGGATTACACTATAAGGAGTGCTAAAGAGAGTCCAAAGATTAAAGTGAAAGGGCACTAATCTATAACTTAGAACCATATGAAAAAAGTCCAAAACAAAGGTAATTTTAACCACATAGGTAATATAAAATCCAGTATTGCTGTAATTTTTGTTTGTAGTTCCTCTTTTTTCCTATATGACTTAACAAGTGAATACATAAAACAATAATATAAATCTGTGTTAATGGAACATAATGTGTAAAGATGTATTTTGTGACAGTAACAACATATAGGATCAGATACATACAGAAGTAGATTTTCGCATACTACTGACACTAACTTGGCATTAATTCAAACTAGTTGTTGGAAATTTAAGCTGTCAGTTGTAATCCCCAAGGCAACCACTGATAAAATAACTTAAAAATATAAAGAAAAGATGATGCAAAGGAAACCAAAATGGTACACTATAAAAAATCAATTAAACAAAAAAGAAGGCACTATTGGAAGAATTAAGTAACAAAAAATACAATATACAGAAAATAAATAACCAAATGTCAGAAGGAAATTAAACCTTACCAATACTTAAATTTAAAGGTAAATAATTTAAACTACCCATTTAAAAGGCAGATTTTTTTTTTAAACTTTATCCATATACTCCCTACAGAAGACTTAGTTTAGATCCAAAGAAACAAATGGGTTGAAAGTAAAGGCAAGTACAAAGATATTCCCTATAAATAGTAAAAATTAAGAAAAAAAACCCCCAAGAGCTAAAGTGTCTATAAAAATATCAGATAAAAGACACTTAAACTAAAATATTGTTATTAATAAAAGAGACAAAGAAGGACATTATATACTGATAAAATAGCAATTCATCCAGAAAATATAGTAATTATAAACATATATGCACCAAACAGCAGAGCTCCAAAATATATGAAGCCAAAATTTATAGAAATGAGAGGAAAATAGCCATCCCATATTAATATTTGGAACTTTAATACTCCACTTTCAATAATGGATAGAACAAGTAGACATAACAGTAATAAGGAAATAGAGGACTTGAACAGCATGATAAATCAATTAGGTCTAACACATATATACAGAACACTTTAACCAACAGCATTAGAATTCATATTTTTCTTAAGTGCACATGTAACATTCTACAGGATAGACCACGTGTTATGTTGCAAAAATTCCCAACAAATTTTAAAATATTTAAATCTTACAACCTATCTTCTATGGCTATATAGAATGAAACTAGAAATCAACACCAGAAGCAGAACTAGAAACCATACATAATGTGGAAAATTAAAGAAGACATTCCTAAACAATGGGTCAAAGAAATTACAAAAGAAATTAGAAAAAAACTTTGAGATGAATGAAAATGACAACTTTTAATATACTAAAATTTATAGGATGTATTTAAAGTGGTCCTGAGAGAGAAATCTAGGACTGTAAATTCCTACATTAAAAAGGAACACAAATCTCCAATACATAACCTAACTTTACTTTTTAAGGAATTAGAAAAAGAGGGGCAAACTAAACTCAATCCTATCAGAAAGAAGGAAATAATAAAGATAAAAGCAGAGGCAAACAAAATAGAGAATGGGAAACAATAGGGATAATTAATGAAACCAAAAGGTGGTTCTATGAAAAGATCAAAAATATCAACAAGCCTTTAGCTAGGCTGACTAAGAATAAAAGAGGGAAGACTCAAATCACTAAAATAAAAAATGATATTGGAGATATTATTACCAACCTAAGAGAAATAAAAAGAATTATAGGAAATATAATTTTGAACTATTGTATCTCAAGAAATTAGACAACTAGATGAAATATATACATTCCTAGAAACAAATAACCCACCAAAATTGACAAGGAAAATAGAAAAATGTGAAGAGACCCATAAAAAGTAAAGACATTAAATTAGTAATCAAAAACCTCCAAACAAAGAAACATCCAGGAACAGATAGCTTCACCTGCTTACTTTACCAAACATTTAAAGACGTAACACCAATCCTTTTCAAACTCTTCCAAAAAACAGATGATGACAAAACACTTCCTAACTCATTCTTTGAAACCAGAATTACCCTGGTACCAGAGTCAAACCAAGACATCACAAGAAAAATGTATTAATGGACCTATACCTCTTAGAATATAGTTGAAAACGTCCAAAATAAAGTACTAGGAAACTGATATCAAGGTAGAGTGACATCAGCAAAATAGCAGACAAGGAAGCTCCAGGACCTTATTGCCTTATGGAAATATTAAAAAAAAAAAAATGCAAAACACTAGAAAATCACTAAAATAACTTTATAGGAGCTCTGGAAGAGAGTCAAGGTTCTGCACCAACCAAATGAATGTATAAACTAGCAAAAGCCACATTCAAAACAGTAGGACATATCACGGCATTTTTACTTGCCCTTGCCATATCCCTCCCAGCTGTAGTACACTCGTGGTTTAGAGGAGATGGTAGCTCAGTTCTCAACTGCCTCCCTCTTCTGGGTATATACCCAAAAGAATTTAAAGCAGGGAATCAAATAGGTATTTGTACATCCATGTTCATTGCAGCATAATTCATAATAGCTAAAATGGGGAAGCAACCCACATGTCCATCTACAGATGAATAAATAAAATGTGGTATATACATACAATGGGATATTATTGAACCTTAAAAAGTAATGAAATTCTGATAAATGCTATAACATGGACAAAACTTGAAGACACTATGCTATATGAAATAAGCTAGACAGATGAAGATATTCTGTGATTCCACTAATATGAGGTACATAGCATAGTCAAATTAATAGAGACATAAATTAGAAGAGTGATTACCAGGGTCTGGGGATGGGGGCTGGAGATGGAGAGTTACTGTTTAGTGGGTACAAAGATTCAATTTGGGATGATGAAAAGTTCTGGAAATTAATGGGGATGATGATTGCACAACATTGTGAATGTATGTAATGCCACTGAACTCTACATTTAAAAATGGTTAAAATGGTAAATTTTATGTTATGTTATTTTATTACAATAAAAATGTTTTTAAAAACTAGAAAGCATTTCCAGCAGTTTATTAAATGCATCCTCTATGGTTAAGTGTGATTTATTCTAGGATTGCATTGGTGCTTCAATATTCAAATATCAATCAGTGTAATATACCTTAATAGAATGAAGGACAAATGATCATCTCAACTGGTGAAGAACAAGTCTTTGAAAAAAATCCAACCTCCTTTCATGATAAAAACACTCAACAAACTAGGAATAGAAGGGAACTGCCTCAACATGATAAAGGGCCTTTATGAAAAATGAACAGCTAACATAATACTCAATGGTGGAAGACTGATAGCTTTCGCCCTAAGATCAGGAACAAGACAGGATTTCTGTTTTTGCTAATTTTATTAAACATTGTATTGGAAATTATAGCCAGGGTAATCAGGTGAGACAAGAAATAAAAGGTTTCAAAATTGGAAAGAAAGAATTAAAAATATCTTCATTTGCAGATGATGGGATCTTATGTCTAGAAAATCCTAATGAATCCACACACCCACATATAACATACATAAAAACTATTAGAGCTAATAAAAGAATTCAGCAAAATTCAGAATCCAAGATCAACAAAGAAAAATAAGTTTTATTATACACTAGCAATGAAAAATCTGAAAATAAAATTAAGAAAATAATTCCCTTTATAGAAGAATCAAAATATAAAATACCTAGGATTAAATATAACCAATGAGGTGCAAGTCCGATATGCTGAAAATTATAAAAGAAATTAAAGATGCTGAAAAAAATTAAAGACGACCTAAATAAATGGAAAGTTATACCATGTTCATGGATTGGAAGGTTTACTATTGTAAAAATGGCAGGGACCTACAGATTCAATGAAATCCCTCTCAAAACCCCCACGTGTTTGTTGGGGTTTGTTGCTGAACCTAAAATTCATATGTACTTTCAAGGGATCCTGAATAGCCAAAACAATCTTGAAAAGTAACCTAAACATCTGTACCCCCATAATATGCTGAAATAAAAAAAAAAAGAACAAAGTTATAGGACTAACAATTCTTGATTTCCAAATTTACTGCAAAGCTATAATAATAATAAAAAAATGTGGATCCTGCTGGAATTGATAAATGAATTCAGTAAAGTCTCAGGATATAAAATCAATACACACAAATCAGAGGCTTTCATCTACGCCAACAGCAGTTATACCGAGAATCAAATCAAAGACTCAATTCCCTTCACAATAGCAACAAAGAAATTAAAGTATCTAGGAATATATTTAACTAAGGAGGTAAAAGACTTCTACAGGGAGAGCTATGAAACATTGAGGAAGGAAATAGCAGAGGACGTAAACAGGTGGAAAACCATACCATGCTCGTGGGTCGGCAGAATCGACATTGTTAAGATGTCTATACTACCCAAAGTGATCTACAGATTCAATGCAATCCCTATTAAAATAC
>RJWJ010039622.1:0-14355 GCA_004363605.1 Indri indri | reverse complement strand
TAAGTTGACATTTTTCTCTGTTTTAATCCTTTGTTTATCAATTGTTTCTAAACCCAGATAGAGGAGTAAATAGGGGATGGGAGAAAAAAGTTTTGATATTTGCCCTCACACCCCAACATAATGTAATTTCTTATAAATTAATTTTAAATAACATCAGCATTATTTGAAAGCATGATATTGTACAGCATTGCATAATAACATATGTCGTGTGTATCACAACAAAATAAAAGCTAGTCATAAGTAATTTGGTAATTATACTGGATTCTCTTTCGAAGTTTTTAACAGATGTCCTAGATTTATTCCACAAAATTTCTTGTTACTTTTCTTCCATACCACAATTTTTCTGTAACAGAGCCTTCGCAATTTTTTTTTTTTTGTAAGAAATGATCTCACTTAAATCTCAATGTTTCCCACTCCATTCAGGTTTCTGCACAAATGTCACCTCTTCTGAGAAACCTTTCCCGACTGTGCTAAACAAAAAGTGTTCTTCTGCTCACACCATCATCACTTCCAACGTCCCACCTTATTTGAGCTCGTTTTCTTCATTGCACATACAACTATCTGAAGTCACGATGTGCTTTACATGCATTTTTTAAACCTTCCTTACTAAAGGGACTTTGTCTTGCACTTATGTATATTTAGGGCAGAGAAAAGCACTTGGCACATTTTGTTCACCTAGTGACAGTGTGTTGAATGAATAAAGGACTAAACACTTGTGGAACAGGAATGTACATAATGGAAATAATTTATGCTCCATTAATAGGAGAGAATGTGTATCTTGCATGTGTTTGTTCGAATTGAGTCACGTTTCCCCCCAATGCCTTCACTTGTTTTCTAAAGATACAAAACTGACTTCAGAGGCTTAAAACAGAGTTTTGTGCTTAACAAACCTCTTAGTTTAATATTGGGGAAGCATATAATTCCGTCTTCATTATAATGAAATAACTTGCCCCATAGAAGAGTTAAATTAACTTCAATTGTTCCTGCTAATGGAAGACTGAGCACTAGTATAGATCATTCTAGTCTGTAGATTTACAGAGAAAAGCTACAAGTTTCAATTTCCTCTTTAAGTAACTTAGATGAGAAATTGAATGAGGGAGATCTTAAAGAAGAGAGGAGGACAAGACTAATTATCACTCTCACAACAGTACACAAAGCCTTTAGCTTTTTCATAATATTGAATAGTTTAAAAATATGTTCACCTTCATTATCTTATTTGAAAAGTTGTTAGTAGGATGAGAATATATGTGTGTGTACACACACACACACACACACACATATATATATATATATATATTTTTTTTTTTTTTCCCACTTTCAGAGTTCAGGGAGATTAAGTGACTCACTCAAGTCCTCATTGTGGTGTTGACTAAATCCTTGCTCTAAGTGAGTTGACTATTTCTGCAACTTGGACCATGTTCAGCTAGGCAGCTCTTCTCTGCTGAGCTCTCTCTCTTACTCTTGTGCTTACTGTCGGCCGGCAACCTGAGTGAGGCTGAGGTATCCAAGATGGTTGCATTGATGTTATCAGTACACAACTGGTCAATAGGAATTGCTGGAAGGAGCAGAGCTGGACCAGACTTCTCTCTCTCTCTCTCTCTCTCTCTCTCAATCTCTCTCTCTCTCTCTCTCTCGCCCTCTCTCTTTCTCTCTCTCTATTTCTGTCTCCCTCTCTCTCTGTCTCTGGTGTTCTTTCTTGCTCTAGGACCTTTATCCTCAAAGATGGCCTTTCTTACATGGCCTGTTGTAGCAGCAAGAAGAAACAGATAGTTTTTTTTTTCTAATTAAAAACATATTCATTAATATAATAACAAGAATTTTATACATACTTTAGGAAAAGGTAGAGGTTGAACTACAGTGTGTCTTTTCTATAAAAAATGTATGCTAATGACATAGGATGTGGTTAATCGAATACTATTATAATAGCAGGACTTCATCTGTAGGCAATTTGTTGAAAAATGAAAACGCTATCAAAATTAAACCAATTCAAGAAAGAGTTGGGCTGCGAAAATCTGCTTTCTATCAATTCTGTTTTGCACATATGCAAGCGTAGAATTCAGCTTGCTAATATCATTGGGAAGAGATGGACAATGATTTTTATGAACTGAGCAATAGTCAGAATAATTTTAATGGAATGGGTTATGAGCCAAATAATAAAAAGCATTTACTATTTCCTTTAAACTCAAATAAACTACACAACCTGAGAATTTTGAGATCATTCTAAGCCTTTATTATGACTGAATGAGACTGCAGAGTGAACAGCTGGGCAAAACACAAAGTTTAGTTGGTACTGGCATGTTGTAATATTAACAACAAATGGTCTAAATTGTTAAGACAGAGGCCCTTCCTTGTAACTACTTAATACGTAGCCTAAATTTGGGAAAGAATATGGAGTAAAATATTTCAAGGTAGCTATATGACAAAGTATTGGTTAATTTTAGAGCTAGGACTCTATATAAACACACACATCCTTGTTAAAGCACCTTGCTTTAAATTTTATCAGCTAACAGCTTTCGTGTTATTTTTAACTAAACGTTTCCTACCATAGAACAAGGGAGGAGGGTATAAGAATTGGAATCAGAACATATTGAGTGTCAATGCCCTCCATTCAGAGACCACCAGGAACAGACCTGTCGTTGTAAAACTTGTGTGATTACTGGTTGCAGAAAGGGAGAGCACACGTGTGACTGGTGATGCTTTAGTTAGAGGGTATTAGAGAGCATTATTATAGGCTTTGGGCTTGTGTTAGGTGATTTGGGGCATGGGGTGTTTAAGCAAGGCTTTGTTCTGGATTGGATCCAGTCAGGAAGTAGATATAATTCTATGATTATGCATTTTCATATTATCTAGAAGGTGGGAAGAATCGAAGAACAGAATGAGGTTAAAGTCGTAGTGATAAAGAATCACCACTTATGTTAGCCAGAAAAGTGTAATGTTTGGCCATTTTTGTAATTGCTCAGTTACCTTGTTTCTAGCTGTGTTCAGTCAAAAAAAAAAAAAAAATCCAGAGTGCTGTTTTTCTGTGCTTTCCCCCCCACTCCCACTTCTTTACGGTCGCAGAGTTGCTTTGGGTGGCATTGCCCTGCTATGTGATTGTCCTACAGGAGAATATCAGGGCCTCCTTATCAGTACTGGGACAGCTCCTCACAGTCCTAAGGCCCAACTCCTGGAGTAAGGCTATTTCCTTGATATCAGGGCTATTATTTTTTTTCTTTTTCAAGTTATATAAAATGAAGTAGCAAATCATTTCACACAAATGGGCAATTATTAATCAGATTTCCTTTAGCAAGAAACATAAAAGCAATTGTACAAACTATTCCACTTTTTGTAGTTTAGATGCTCTCATCACATGCTATGAAAAGTCCACATTTGGCAGACTCAACAATTGTACAGAGGCAAGAGCCTATCTCCTATGTATTTATCATTAGCAGCCAGAAATGCTTCCAGTCAGTTCATCAAAGGCCCATTTGAGAATCATGTTTCTGGAGCCATCCCTTAAGAAATAGGGTTTAGGTGTCTCTGGGCTATAATGCCATATTCATAAATGATGACAAGTGTCTATTAACTATGTTATCCATTATATTTTTCTAGATGTCTTCAATTTCACCATCGAGAGACAATTCATCCTACAAAAGTAACAAGTTGCTAATTTTGCCAATATAACCGCTTGTATTGCACTTTATATCCTAATTAATAAAAACTCATATGTCAATTGAGATATAAATAAATGAAGGGCTTATAGTGCTGCTTGTTGGGTGCTTGGGTGTTATGATACAGTGCTGGCTGACCACCTGGGGGTGTCGATTCTCAATTAGGGCAACTTATTGTTACTGGTGTCAACTGAGATACCACATAGCTCTAATGGAATGAGCTTCGGCTCACAATTCTAAAGTATTTTAAGGTAAATTACAGATATTGTAACAACACCAGTATTTCCTGGTTATTCTGCTAATTTTGGCTACTCATCAATTTCCTTAGTAGGAATGTTTTCCTCTGCCTGCTCTTGGTCAAATATTGCTTACTCATTGCCTAGGACCTGCCTGGACAAAGTAGGAAGACTGCAGTGTGGTGTCAGAATAAAATCTGAGATGGATGCTGGTAAGGCTAACGGATGGAGTGTGTCAGCTACATTCCTTACAGCTGATTGGCCAGTTATTTTGTGAAGGGTGATCTGAGCAGTGCCTGTCCATTGCTGTCCCACCCAACTAGAGTGAAATTTTTAAGTGAAGAGACAACAAGTTTATCTTCATTCTTGTAGTACTCCCTGAAGAATATAAAATTGAAGGTAAAAAGTATAATTGATTAATTTTCCTCATTCATTAATATATTTTGGTATTGCAGCAACATTTTTATTGCCAGGAATATTTCAGTAAGCAGAATACGGTTTTATTAAATTTACTGTCACTTAAAAATTGCCTGGTTAAAATGTAAAAGTTATATTCATCATAAAATTCATGTGCTGTATGAATATTCACAACTAGGAATATGCAGCAATCTCTGGTAATTGAATATTACATATTCACACTTTTAAGAACTGTAATCTTTTACAGTAAGCAGTAACAACACTTTCCTTGAGAATTTCACATTTTTTTTTGATCCAAATAAATATTTGGCAAATGAATCAATTCTCATGACGAGATTTTTGTAAGACATAATTCCCAAAATTATTGACAGATCATTAGCTTTAAGGAGCATAATCACCATGGCCTTATAACTTTCAGCTGTGCTGTAAAACATGTGCCCTGGAGGCGATTGAAACGCTGGTCATCCTGGAGGAAATTAAGAGAAGGCCCAACCTAAAAGTTTGAATACAATTCCCAGTTTGAATTTGGCAAATATTATTGGTATTATAAATTTTTGAAACCTGGACATTTTCTTAGAATCTGGTTCGTAAATATTTGTGGTGTGGGAAGTAACCACTTACTCATAATAAAATACAGTTATCTGTAATGACTTGCCTTGAAAACAGAAAGGCAGTGCGTCTGTAGCCGTATCCCTCTCGCTCAGTTGATTCAGTTATGCTTTCAGGAGTTGGAGAGAGCGCATAACATGGGAAAGTTACCAAGCCCTCTAGATATTTTTTGCTTTGTTCTTGGAATGTTCTGTGGAGGGTATGGATAAGAGCCCCTATCTTGTTCATTTTTCCTAGAGTCACTATCTGGATTACTTACATTGGGAGATTTTAGTGATTTCCTCAAATACTGTACAGTTGAGGCTGACTAGTGAACAACAGCATCCAAGAAGAACAAAACCATGATTTTATTTAAATACCCCAATTTTACTAATCTATGTAAGTACCAGCGAAAGGGACAGCATATAGATCACTTTCTTCTTACCTGTAGAAAACATGCATCATGTCGTACTATTTATTATTTATAATATGTGGAAAGAGATACAAAAGTGACAGTAGTCATGTCATGGTATTAAAGATATATTGCATAGTAGTTACTATTTTAACCTTCTCTTTATTGATTTCATTGCCTTACAATGGCAGCATTCCTTTTTATAGGAAAGCAATGCTGGGTAAGGCAAATTTAGAATATAAAAAGTCACTACCGTACTGTGCTCATTTTTGCTGAATATATTGGTCATTTGAGGATATAATCTGTCAACTTGATATTGAAATTATAAAATAATTTTAAAATGTTATTAAGGTAATCTAGTTTGTATCAAAAAAGCAATAAGAAGGAGGCATATTACAAAGTTGTTTCATTTCTATTACTATGTAGAATTAGAATTTTATCATTCCAAAAAAAGATATAATAACAAAGATAAATACCATTAAGAGAAACTCTTAACAACTATGCATATATTAAAATCAAAAGAAATATACATTTATAGCCTCCAATTAAGTTTTGTGGGGTTTTTGTAGTTTTATAAAAATTAGCTCATGTTACCTCACCATATAAACATTGCATTAAACAGTAATATTTAATTTTTCTTGGTCAATTAAGTACTATGAAATGTTATTTTTCATTCTGATTTATATTTAGTAAAAATTTAGTTTAATCTAAGAACTGAGATATATTAAATAAGTCACCAAGATAAATTTTATATTTTCAACTATTTACATTTATTTTACTTTGTTAAACCTATGCAATATGTAAGTAATCAAATAACATTGGCATTTGATATTGTCATTACTTTAATTTCCATGCAGAACAGATTATTTGATCTTTCCAACTATCAACTCATCTCTGGACTTTTATATCATGCAAGAATTTTGCCTAGTATAGGCAATCCTCATAATTCACAGATTCCATATTTGCAAATTTTTCTATTCACTGAAATTTATTTGTATCCCCAGAATCCATACTTGTAGTGCTTTTGTGGTCATTCATAGATGTGCACAGATCAGTAAAATATTTGAGTTTCCCAATGTGTGTGTCCCTAGCTGAGGTTGAACAAGGCAATGACCTGCCTTGTTTCAGCTCTGATAATGTAAACAAGTGCCCTTTTCATGATGTATTTGCTGCCACATGTTTTCCACGTTTATGCTTTTCTTTTTTTATTTTACTGTTAAAAGTATCCCTCAAATGTAATGCTGAAGTACTATCCAGTGTTCCTAAGCATGAGAAGGCTATGCTATACCTTATGGAAAAAATATATGTGTTAAGTTCTTTTTTCAGGCAGGAGTTAATTGCTGTTGGCCATGAGTTTGATGTTAACAAATTGACAAAACATATTAAACAAGGTATCTTTAAACAGAAACACATATGAACCAAGATTATATATTGATCAAGTGATGAAAATGTTTTGACTAGAAGGTGGCAGCAACCTAGTCCTGTGTTTCCCTAGGAGCAATGGTTCAATATTGAATAACTGAGTGTTCGAGGTAACAAGAGAACAAACCACCTGGAATAATGAAAATTGACTGTATGTATTAACTCTTAACATATATTATCCTAATTTTTTCTGCAGGTTACTGGACAAAACATCATGATCTCCAGTATAATAAAAAAACACAACATTAACAAATGTATTCATTGTTGTGGAATTACCATTTTTTATGTAACTGCCATACAATGTTCTCCTTGTTCTTAATAAACAAAAATTATCTTCTAAGTGTATATTTCTGTTACTAAGGACCCTAAGATTGGTATTTCACCCAAGCATTTATATGCAACTTCACACAAATAAGAATTTTTCTCAAAGAAGTGAAAAATAACAAAAGCAAAATAATAGAGATACAATGAAAAATAAAAGGCAGATAAAAGTTCCACATAAATATAATGTATACTTTATTTTAAAGACTCTAAAACAATGAATTTCATCTCTTTTACTGAGATTGTATCTCTTTATTCCTCTACTCTTAAACGATTTTTATTACCAAATGTCTTTTATTTTTTCCCTGCTTGCTTTTACTTTTTTTAATCTTTAGAGAAGAAAGATAGAGAGAAATAAAATACTTTATCACTTAAAAACCTTTCCATAAATGTAACATATATCTTATTTAAATTATGTTTTCTGTACCTTAAATCTCCATGACTATCTGTTTTTTATTCTTAAAAAAGTCAAATGGAATGTTGGAGTAGTTTGAAGCTTTTATTGTCTGTATCACCTCTCATTATAATAAACAACCAGATATTATTCATTTTGTTGTCAAGGTTTCAGACAGAAAGACTGTGCACAGCAATATCAGTTTCTAAAAATTTGTAGATTGTTTTTTTCATATCCTGAATATATTATTTTTTTCAGTTAAAAAACACAAAATAAGAGTGCAATTTTCAGAAGCAAGTAATACTCATTAAAAATCAAAGCATTTTTAGCAAGTTTGACCATAAGATCAATCTGTTCCTTTATCAGTTTCCAAAGTGACATTGTCAGATAGACAATGCATATTATCTTTCTTCTGTGCTTCAACTAACCAGTTAGAAAGAATTGTCTTTTATTGTCATGGAAAAAGAAGCAATACATAATTTACCATTTTAATCATTTTAAAGTGTACATTTCAGTAGTGTTTTGAGTCTTTACCTGTCCAGCAAGATTGTCCCCAATTGAATGGTATTGGTAGCTGTGAATATGTTAGATTTGTTGGAAATAAATATCCTTATATTTCTTGATTCTACCAAATGCACATGCAGATTGAAAACTGTATATACGAATGATAATTTTGTATAATTAATGAAATACACATATATTCAAACTTACACACATGTATATATAGACATGTATGTGTGAGTTTTGACATTAAGACTATCAATTCCAAAGCAATAAGGATAAAACCTGATATATAAATAAATGAATATAAAGATACATATTCTATGCATATATTTATGGAAGACTTACTATATCATTAATATTATAGACACTATAGATTTCTGAAAACCTGATCAGAATATAATCATTGAAAAGTAAATATATATAGTAGAACATTGGAACAAATCCTACACTGGAAAAGAAAATCGCGATTTCCATAGAAAATTATTTTGGTAAAGACACAAGAAGAACAAAGTATTTATCACCTAGTGCCATATGCATACATTTGGAATGAGTTGATTGACTCATTTTATTTCATGATAATAGGAAAAAACAATAAGAAAAGTGTACTATGAGAAAAATAAATTATAAGATAATATTATTTATGGATATAGATACAAATTTTATATTCTGAATAAAATATTAAGATATTAAATTTAGTGCTATACCAAAACAAAGAAGCAAAATCTTGGCTTATAGGCTTATTTCAGAAATGTGCAGATAGTTCAACATGAAACTATTGACTATCAACTGTAGCTTACACATAACATAATAAATAGAAATAGCGTGCTTACTTCAAAAGTATAGGAAAACATACAGAAATAAAAATTAAAATTAAAAACATAATTGGTTTATAAACTCCCTGACAACATAAGGAAAAAACATATTCTCTATATATGCTTTAACAGTTAGTGTAGTAACCGCACCAAATCCCTAATAGCCTCAAAATATTTATGGAATGGACAAGATAAATGAATAAACAAATAAATAAAAAATAAGAAAAACTTTTTAAGAGAACATAAAGCATTAAATGACTACTTTAGGATAGTATTGACAGAAGTCTTTTTTTTTTTTTTAACTATCAGTAATTTGACTACTTAATATAGGCCAGGCACTATCCTAGGTATTTATATTAAATTACTTAATTTTTTTTAAAAACAAATTTTATTGTGTCTATGTAAAGTATGCAGCATGATGTTATAATATACATATACATTTTATATACATATAAAATGGTTACTGTAGTGGGGCAAATTAACATATTTATCATCTCACAGTTACCCGATTTTTTTCTCCCTGTGAAAAGAGCAGCTATAATCTATTTATTCAGGAAAAATCCTGAATACAATACACTATTATTATCTATAATCCTCCTATTGTACATTAGGTCTTTTGACTTGTTCATCTTATATATCTCCTACTTTCTTTAGTGTCACAATTCTTTCTCTTGGAAAGTTTTTCAGAAGAAAATATTCATTTTTGTGACCAAAACAATACTTAATACAGAAAATATTTTAATTATGTTTTATTATTTTTAAAAAGGTTTTAGAATTATCATTTCAAACCCTGTCAAGAAATTTTACTTTGAATAGATTGCTTACTCCTAAATAAAGAAGGAAACCTAACTTCTACCAAATTTAAAAGAGAAACTGTGTAAGATCTACGTATGTATCTAACAGCAACGTTTCTGTTGGCCAAAATGTTAACCCTGCACAATTCTCATCCACTTCTCCTTTTACTTTTCACAAGTGTTGCTCTTAAATAAATCCATTTCATACTGAAATCTGCCTCAATATTTACTTCCTGAAGGACTCAAATTTCATGTAGTTTACGTGGTTGGTCTAATGCAGTGAGACAGAAGAGAAAGCATTAAAAACAAACATGGTAGGAATATATTTAACTAAGGATGTGAAAGACCTCTACAGGGAGAACTAGGAAACACTGAGGAAGGAAATAGCAGAGGACGTAAACAGATGGAAAACCATACCATACTCATATCCCAATAAATTTCAATTTCCTTCCTTTCAAAAAAAAGGGGGGTTGGGAGAAAGAAAGAAGAGTGGACTCCTTGAATTTGTGAAAGCAGGAGAACCACAATAATTTAACCTGGTTTGTGTCATGAGAGAAAACCGCTAAGCCGTGTACTTACAATATCCTATGACATATTTTAAAGAAACTTTTACAAGTGGTTTAGAGTTGTCCTTTATGCAGCTGCAGTCATAGAAAGAAAATTGCTTATCTTGGGAACAATAACTATATCACCCTTACATTACCTGTACACTACTTAAATAGTTTGCATTGCTGTAGGGGTAGGAAAGTGAATTGTTACATTCTCTTCTTGCCACCATCATTTCCCATAAGCACTGGCTATGCAATGCAAGAAAAGCAAATTGTGTCACATTTTTTATTTTAAATTTTCATTACGTTTTTATTATCCATGTAACATATTGTCACTAAAGAAAAAACAAAATACACAAAAACAAAAAAAAACTGAAAAGGTGTTTTATTTATAAAAAGTAATATTATTCAGTCTTAAAAATACATAAATTATGACATTGGTGATAATGGGATGAACCCTTCTTAGGAAATTTTCTTCACAGGAAATTAATCATAATGTCCTTTGCTTTTCACCAACTGAAATTAAATTGTCAAATCACTCATCTCCTTCTTTATCTCCAATAAATAAGATGATTCTTTCAAAGGTTAATCAGCTACTTGGTATAAGATTTTGAACTCTTCCTACCTTGTCAAGAACATTGCATATTAATTTTCTATTCTGTACTTCATTATCAACCATTTAAATATATTTCTCACTAAGTTCTAAATAAGTTTTTCCCCATTTAGCAAAAAACAAAAATACGTTATCCCTCCTTTTCCCCTTCCATTGCAACAATAAATAAATAAAAAGATGAAAATATCTCTGAAAGAATGAAATTAAGAAAACCTGAATATGGATATGTCACACATGGAAAATTGACTTTGAAAATTAACCTTTGATTCATTCTTGTATGACATAGTCAGGAATATGAAATAGATTGAGCAGATATTTGCAAATGGTAGTGGTCAGATATGCATGTAATCAGAGTCTAGAACAAAGCCAGGGGCTATCAAGAGGTCATATCCCAATTCCCCTTTGAGAAATTCAAATAGGATCATCCTGAAGGACTTGATGGAATTATTATCCAATTTAGGCAAAGCTATTGAGATTTGGTATTATCTGATTAAATGTATACAAACATATTATTAATATAAATATAGTATACTTAAATATAAAATGTCTTCCAAATGGCATAACCGCACTACAGCAAGAATTTTACCATGTTATTTAAGATATTACTCTTCCCCTTCTCATAGAGTATCCTAACAATGCTATATAAATTTATTGTACCTACTTGTTTGATATTCCTTTGCTTTGCTGTTCTTCATCCAAACTGTTAGGTAAAATCACAGCCCTTCACCTTTCCTGCTGTACACATAAGGATAGATTACAAATCTGGGTAGGAGACCACCACCATAAATTTAGGCTAAGCAAACATAACTGGCTCCTTAATATTGCCTACTAATACTGTAAGAGTCATTCTGGTCATTTTTTTTTCAATTCCACAAGGAATCTTTCAATCTTTTCTTGTTGATTTAAATCTGAATCCAATTCCCTCTGTATAGCTCTCAGAGAAGACTATTGCCTCCTGTTATGCACGAAAAATGAAATATATATGTGAGCATTCCCACAATCTGCCAACACTAAATACATAAATATTTAATATTAATATATAGGATTCTTCCTAAAGATTAAAGCTTCATATAGCATCTAACTGAACTCTTTATTTTATAAAAGAGAAAATTGGAAAACAGACAAAAGAGCTATGGAAGCATGATCATCAGTTAGTGGCTAAACTAAAACTAATTTCTCGTTGAATAAAATCAGTTTAATAGTTTCTACTCATTATCTTTTGTGCTAGTAAACAGTAATTTTATGTCATACACACGCACGCGTGCGCGTGCACACACACATACACCTTGATGACGTATCTGTATCTCCACTTTAGCTCTCCCTGGTGATTCAGACTGATGTATCTAATAGTTAATCAATTTCTCCACATAGATTTCTCACAGTCACTTCAAATGCACCACTGCCAAGTTGAACTTTTATTTTTTTCCAAGTTTTGTGCTCTAGATTTTTAAAAGTCTAAATTCAATTTTGGTGATTTTTTTTTCTTATATTATGTAATGTTAAAAAATTGCTATTTTAACTTTTTGCTTTTTCTCCAATGTTCCAGTGTTTTTTATTATGGAAAAATGTTAATTCGTAGACAACTTTTTGTTATATTCCTATCTATGTGGTAAAAGCTTTACAAGTGAATATAACTCTATTTTATTTTCAAGAACATGGATAAATAATTTGATTTTACTTTCATAGCACAAATTTGATCAACAAACAATATCTCTTTAGTTGTACTTACACACGCACATATGCAAACAAAAGATATTTGGAGAAATAATTATCTTAAAATAAAATAATATGTTTACATGAGAAAAAAATGAGGTAAACACTTTAAATAAAAATCCATTCTAAATATAGCTGCCACAACAATAAAACTATTTGATATTTTTTAATAAAGCACACTTTTCCTGAAAAATGAAGACTTTGGGGAGCCTATGACTCTCTAGAGAGTATGATTCTGGTTGGTTTTACAGGACTAGGAATCAAGGTGTTTGAATCCTTCAATATGGAATGTTCAGCTAGTCATTAAATCTTTCCAGACGAGTTGACTCATCCATAAAAATTCAGTTTTCTCTCCTGCTCATGATAATGGTGATGATGAGTATGAAAATTACAAAAAGTTTCCAGTGCTTACTTAATCATCACTGAAACTCTCAAATTAAGTGCTATTTTTGTCACCATTTTTTTAAATAAGGAAGGAAAGAAGGATTTGGCATTTTAGTTATTTTTGTAAGATTGAATTGAAAATCAATGGCACAGTTAGAAGTTACACACGCTACATTTTTAATTGGTCAATTTATATTCCAACCTGTAAGTCATTTTTAATTTCTCCCTCTCTTACACATTACACAGTCTGGGAATAATAAAGTCCTGCTGGTTTAAGGCTTAACTATTCAAGTTCATCCTTTAATTTATATCCTTTCAATCTGTGATCTCATCATCTCACACCTGAATCTCAACTTCCCTAACTGGTTTCAATATCTTTAGTCATTTTACATTCACATCTTTTCTTAGCTTCCAGAAAAATCCATGTTGAATACGATTCCACAAATATATTCATTTACTTAAATTCTTTAAGTGGCTACCAATTGTCTATAGATAAGTCTAGGTACAGGAAATTTAACCTCTTAATCTTGCTCTTGCTTACTATTTTTTTTTTTTTGAGACAGAGTCTCATTACTTCTCTGTTCTTATCACTTATATCCCTCAGAATATATGATTCAACAATGTGAAATTTAAAAATAATTTCTGCATATACCTGTGGCTTCCTGCATTAATGGTTTTCCTCATCCTGTTCACTTTCCTGCATAATTTTTCATGCTGCTCCCACTTTGACCATTTATCAGTTCTGCCAAGAGGCTTCACTTTGATGTATTTTCTGGTGCCTCTCTGCCCAGTACAGTTTGTGTTACAAACATTTCATTTATATTTCTGCCTTCATATCTCTATCATTGCATTTTCTTCTCACAATGCAAGGTTGTTTTTTATTTGAGTACCATATTTATCTTTACATCCTTAGAACCTACAAAAGTGTGTGGCATCTAAACTTAAAGTAATTTGTCTGTGATCATTAAATGATTTTTAAATTCAATAAGGATCTAATTCTTCTGAAAAGCCTATTAAAAATCCGGATTTATAAGATCTACCTCCAAAGACAATAATTAGCTTAGACGGTCTTTCAGGTTTCTTTTATATTTAATATTCTCCTAATAAGTAAGTAGATGTGAAAAAAATTCAAATAGTGGTAATTACATTAAATATTATTCTGAATATATATATAAATCATATAATACAAGTATACAAGCATAATGATATACTTGCAATCATTATACAAGTATAATAATGATGATGTCACAAACCTTTGCATGACATTGAGAGGGCTAACTGTTTAGGATGAAACTTCAATGACAGAATAAACATTTTTGTGGTTTTATTGTTTATTTTTTGTTTTGTTGTTGTTCTAGATAATTGTTCTATGCAAAAAGAAGAACACTGCTCTCCTTGGTGTTGCCTATATTTGACCCCCGACAGTAATAAAAATGTAAAGGTCACGTGAAAATGTGCCTTTGTTAACAAGCTTTAAGATTTATTATAGAAATAAAAATTAGGAAACACTGTATAGAATAGAGGAATACATGTAGAAAATCATATGC
>RJWJ010039621.1:0-14379 GCA_004363605.1 Indri indri | reverse complement strand
AAAAAAAAAAAAAAAAAAAAAAAAAAAAAAAAAAAAAAAAAAAAAAAAAAAAAAAAAAAAAAAAAAAAAAAAAAAAAAAAAAAAAAAAAAAAAAAAAAGAAACAAGCACTGGAGTACATACTGTGTAATTCCATTTATAGAGAGTTCTACAACAGGAATCTCTAACTGACGGTTGAAGTCATGCTGTTTTCCTCTTTGGGTATAAGGTATTGACTTGAGTGGATCACATGTATACAAAAAAAATTCTGATGCAATGGAAAGTTTTATATTTTGATCTAGGTCGTGGGGAAACGGTCATCAAAATACAGACTTAAAAATTTTCTACTTCATATACTTCGCCGAATTTGTTATACTGTATCACTCTATTAAAGATAATTACCCATCTCTTCTAAGTCATCTTCTACTTAAGCAACTCTTCCTATCATCACTTTTACAGTTTGAGAAATTATTGCAATCTCTCCTAAAAGTTTAAGGTTCATGCATAAATATATCAATCATTCCTTTATAAAATTACAAGAACATTCTCAATTTTTCTGATATTTCCTCATTACCAACCAATCAATTCTTATGAATTAAGTGCACAAAAACAGGTTTCTCACTGTTCCCTTAGGCTTCTAAGGGATAAAATTGTTAACATTCAGATAAAGAATGTAATTACTATTCTTTTTGGAACAAAATATAAATTAGAATTACTCTTCATTTTTAAATTATTTTTAATTTTTAATAATTACTTATACATAATAGTTGTATATCTTTATAGGGTACATATGTTTTGATACAGACATGCACTGTGAATTAATCAAATCAGGATAATTGAGGTATCTATCACCTCAGAAATTTATTGATGTACCTGGTTTGTTCCCAAAATACTCAGATTTATTATTTTATTTGCCTTTTTCTCTCTCTTCTCAAAATTTCATGTTAAAGATTTTTTTTTTGCTTTGTTTCATAAGTTATCTAACCATGTTTAAATGAATGTTTTCCAATGTTTTTAATACTTAATTGCTTAGCCACAAAATGTCAGCCACTTATTAGAAACCATCATTCAGGAAAAAAAAAAAAAAACTTACTATCTATACTTCTAAGCACTTTCAGTATGCTTCTGTTTCTTCCAATACCACATTCCTCCAAGGATGCAAATATTAAAAACAGTGTCTATTCGACCCAACATTTTAGTTTCCAGCTGGAGATTTCTTCCATCCATATAAATTTTTCACAACTGAGTCAGGAGCACTCAACATGAACTGTTTAATTTTTCCAAAATTTTCAATCAGAAATGGAAAAGTAGTTTGGTTGGCTCTAAGATTACATCCATAGTATTCTCAGCTTAGAATCAATATCCTGTTGAGCAATTTCTAATCATTGGTGAAGTCTTTTGCTTTTTTTTTTTTAATTATCTACTTCTTTATAAGGCTTTAATTTTCTACCTTTTCAAAAATAACCCTGCCAGCTCAGCTATCCTTTTGAATTATTCATCCCTCATATAATTCATAGATATAAAAGCATTCCTATAATACAGGAAGTACAGCAAGTTCTTTGTCTTTAGACATTGCTCTATAAAAGCCAAGTTGTTGGGAAAGTATCTTGAACTGATAGCACAAACATAGAATGTCTCCTGTTGCTCACTAAAAAGTTGTCCTCAGAGAGTGTCTATTGAGGATCTCACATTAATTAGAGTCCTTTGTGGTAATTCATGAACCTGGTTTTGCCATATGTGTTCACTGCTGGATTTTTTGTCCTTAATCAAATTGTTTTCTTTCTATTTCTTAAGAAAACAGTGTTAGCATAATTTGCTGTAAAACAGAGCCTACCTTGTTCATACTTTTAGTAATTTTGATGTGCCAATAGAATACTTATGTTTGAAGAGATATGTAACGAAAGTTTACCTAAACACAGAAATATGTTTGTGTATATATGGATTATCTAAAAATATAAATTTATATATGAAATTATGCAGATAGATTTTAAGTCTTCTTAGGATGAAAGCCATAGTTGTTTAGAAGAAAGACTTCCAGGGAAAAGTCTTTCTTCTAAACAACTCTCATCTACATTACAGAATTTAAAAAAAAATTGGAACTCTAGAGAGCAAACCAGGAAGCTGAAATAAGAAGCAGAGGTTAAATAGATACAGAATAATAGAACGAATTTTGATTTTTCCCCTGTCACAGATATTTATTAAGAACTTGCTATGTTCCAGGCATTATTCAAGTTACTACAGTTACATGAGTGAACTTGAGATACATTTCCAATTCTCAATGGCCTGACATTCTAGTAGGCAGTAAAAGGCAACAAACAGGTAATTGAACAGAAAAATTTCAGATAGTAACAGGTACACTTAAGAAAATAAAATAGAGCAATATAATGAAGAGTGAAAGCAGCAAACTATTTAGAATAGGATGGCCCAAGATGTCTCTCTATGGAGATGTCCTATAAATCTGTGGGAAGAATACTAAAAGAGAGGGTATAGCTCTGTGCTGCATGCTGAGGCCTAGACCAGGCTCACTAACCCAAATTTCAGTGATTTCACTAAACTTGTGAATGTTCAATGCAAGTGATTTTTTTAAAATATGAGAAAAAAATATGTATCTGGATTTTATGGGGCAAGAAAGATAGTGAAAGGAAGAACACAGAATATAAGGAAGCTATAGCTTCAGAGGCAGAAAAGGCAGGCTACAGCAAGGCTCTAGAGTCACACTTTTTCCATATATAATAGTTATTCTTTGTTATTTAATTGGAAGCATATTAACATATTTATAATGGTATCTAAATAATTAAGGAGAAAGTAGAGAAAATTCAAAAAGATGTGTGTACAGAATATGTATCTTAATCTAGCAACACAAAATAATAAATGTTCTCCAAACCACTAAATACCTTATCATACTAATTTTGATTCATAAAATACTTTAAACCAGTAATACATACATACAAACACACACTTACACACACACACACACACACACACACACACACACACACACACACACACACGGACCTTGAATTGTCTCTTATCTATCTAAGGAAGAGAAAATTGAGGTAGTAGCAGATATAAAAATTAATCATCTAAAACAGGATGGAGTAAAGGAGGGATACTGGCCTGGATAGCTGAATCACTCCACCATCTGGTACCCCTAGAACAGCTGTGAAATTAGTTAACCTCTCCATGATAGTTTCATCATATCTAAAATAAATTTAAATCTCACAGGATTCAGGTGAAGAATATATAAAATTGTATAATAACAATTGAGCAATGATGAAGAGAACCACTGAAATAATTTGTTATTATTTAGAACACATACTCTGGGCTTAAATTGCTTGGGTCTAAATTCCAGCTTTTGCCACTTAGTAGTTTTACTGTTTATTAACCTTGAGGAAGCCATTCAACCCCTTCAAAATTCAGAGTTATCAGAAGTAATAAGGGGTAATCATAATAGTACCTATACTTACATGTGTACCATGCATTTACTATTTCTGTAAAAGCACAAATGGGAGCCAGTATAGTATATTTGAGATGATATTAATTTATTGGTTATATTGATTACTTTCCCTTTATGTCATTCTTTTTTATAATATTTTATTTTAAAAGGTCAGTGCAAGAGTAAGGACTTTAAATTCATTTATTTTCTATTTTTGGATAGATGTTATAATGTTTGTTATTAAAGAATTTTACTTGAAGGAAAATTGAGTTTCAAAGATTTCAGGAAGATTGTAACTTATTTTCTATGTCTGCTTCTTGATATTAAGTGAGCTAACTTTATTATACTTTCTATTATTCTTACAATCTTAGGAAATAGGAAGTTCCCAGAAGCAGCTACAAATAATAATAATTCCATAGTTCAAATGTTGACATGTTCAGCCTATCCAAATCCTTTATCTGTCTTAAAGGGAGAGGTTAAATGTCTAGTTTATTTTATAAACGATAGCTGCAGTAGCCACCTCATATTTGGGAAAATTAAAAATACATAAAATTCCTCTCTCTTGATCTGCTCTGATCAGGGCCTCTTCATTCCCATTCTGTTCCAGTGGTCTCTGCAGGGAACATTGGCCACATTCCCCGCAGACCCACAGGTCTCCACAATATGAAATTACAGACACAAGATCTTTCAGTTAACAGTATCACATTCTATTGAAAAATCACCTGGCATCTTGCCTTGCACTTTTGGGTTTGCACAGAGAATCTAGGAGTATACCAGGAAAATCTCTTGTATTGTGATCTTTTGTTTTTATAACTCTTAACATTACCCCTGGAGCTAATCCAAAGGAGGCTTGAGTGGAAGGCATCTTAGTGCCAATCACTGCACTGTATCGAATTCATATCTCAACAGTATATCAAGGTAAATTCATTCTCCAATTTATATATTCCAGTTAACAGGTTATAGAGTGACTCCTGTTCACCCATAGCTTAGTGTGCCTCCCAGTATATAATTCCTAGTATCAAAATGTGCAGATAATAGTTTTGCCTTTGTTTAATTTCTTCATCTAAGCCTGTGGTAGCATGATATGCTTTAATTCACATAAAAATAGTTGAAGACATCAATAAAATTGCTATTATATGAATATTAAATTTTGGACACAACTATTAGTGTGGAATGCTGATATATATGATCCATATAAACATATCTGCCTGAGTCATTATTATTTAAGCAAAATGATAAGATATAAAACCATGAAATCATGTGAGTAAATTTAATATTCAAGAACAAATCTAGAGTTGTAGCCCTGAATACAAACATGGAAGAGACATTCATTTTTTGGCTCTTCCAATAAGAAACTATACAACTAGCTGTGTTAGCACCTATGCATATGTAAAAGGTGAGAAGACACTGTTTCTTTTAAAACTGTGCTCATTGATATTACAGGAAAAAACAGGGTAGATTAAGCTATGAAGTTTGAATTTGAATTGTAATAGTCCTTTAGCATACATAGGGGATTGGTTCCAGGACCCCAGCACATCAAAAACCAAACATACCTAATTCCGGTGGGCCCTAGGGAAGCCATATATATGAAAAGTTGCCCCTCTCATATATGAAGGTTTTGCATCTTGGGGATATTGTATTTTCTATCCACATTTGGTTGAAAAAAATCCTGGTGTATGTGGTCCCATGAAGTTCAAACCCATGTTGTTCAAGCATCAACTGTAAAATGTGCTTGAATGCCTGTATGACTGAGGGCATGGAATAACTAAACTTATAAAATTTCATTTTGTTACATTAACAAAATCTTTAAGAGGATATGAAGAAAATACACTGAGTCCACATTAAGTGGGGGGATCTTTCAAGGTGGCAATAATTCTTCTTGGGAAAAGGAACAACTGGTCAGCCCATGATATCATAATAATGCAATAGGGAGAGTCAGTCATGAGACAAGAGGATGTAAAGCTCTGTGGATATAAAAAATAACAATCCTCTAATATGAATTTTCAGATAAATTATAAATTAAATGGTAATATATGTTAAATGTCAAGGATTCTGTTATTTAATATCATACTTTGAGAAATCTAGGCAGAGATATTAAATGCTGTATAATTTTAATAAATTACTCAAATGCACTCAAGTGCTCATTTCATTATACAATGATGTAGTGCACCAGGAAAAGATTAACAGAAACTCATAACAGAAGGTTTAGAATCAGAAATAATTTGTTTAGTGCTATCAAGTAAAGTATTAGTCAACTTAAAGACTTCGTAAATGCTTATAGAAGAGTTAGTGGATACTTTGTTATAGTTTTTTGTGTATAGTTAATACTCTAGAAAATTTAAATAATTTTAAATCTAAATGTCTGTAAAGCCATTCTAAATAAATCATTTTATTTTCTATAAAATAAAATAAAAAAATTCAATTTACATTACCTCTCAAGATATTTCAATATTGGAATTAAAATAGGGGAGGTCTTCTATATGTGTATATAAAATCTAAGGCCCAAACTAAGTAACCAAGGAAACTAGCCTTCCAGAAAATAAGGGGATTTTATAAAACCATTCCATTTCTATTCATTTTACCCTAAAATTGTCATGTTTGCAGCTTTTAGTAGACTCATATTCAAAGGTGATCTTTCTTGAATAAATAACACAAATAGCTGATTTTATTTGGAAACATTTTTTGGTCCACACATCTAAGAAATAAATTTTATGATTCCATTTTCATACCAGCTGAAGTAAAACAAATATGCTAATATTCATTTCTATGAAAAATCATCTATAAAAAATAAATTATACTTCCCTTTGATTATTTTTAGAAGATATGATTAGCACAATTTGTACAAAATGAACCATCACACCTGTTTACCAAACTATATCTGAAAAAATGTTCTTATTACTATAGGCATACCAGTATAAAAATTAAATGAATAGGAAATTTTGAAACAAAATTCACTGGAGCATTTCTTTAATATTGTTAATAGAACAGAAAGTTGCTTTGAAGATATTCTGTTCAACTTGTCATCAGCCTCAGTGGGTAGTAAAACAAAACGGTAATTTTGTTGGAGGAAAATAGAAATCAGTTGGATGCATTAACTATCCTGTATACTGTGAATTGAAAAGACTTGCTTGAAATAATGTGTTTTTCACAATGCTATCTGATTTTCAGGCTCACTGTTCCTAAACTTGGTCATTTAAAATAAAACTTCAAGTTATATGCATGTGTTGAAAGAGTAAATGCTATTTATTAGGTGCAGCATACTAATCTCAAGATGGATCTAAACCCAATTTAAAGGTGATTTGATTTTTATAGGCATCTAGTTAAGAGAAACGGATAAATGGGTATATATACCAGCTCTGTTGTCATGGAAATCAGGATATGAAAATGAAGGATTTTTCTCATGAACTCTTTTTTGGTCCAGTTATCACTTCTGATGATCTATTCTCAGTGTTCCTAGGAAAAATGGGCTTTAAGTAGCACTTTTCTAATTTCTTTGGTTTGAAGCAGCCATAGCAACAAATAGAATTACCATTTTTATGTTCAGTCAGAGATTGTCTTATGTGGCTGTTTATGCATTAAATATTATTAAATGTCTTAAATCAGGAAAAAAAACAATCTAAAGAGATATAGGGAAGCAGATAAGATTGGCTTGGGTCATTACACATGGCATTTTAGTGTTTGCCTATGCACTTTGAAAAACGTGTTTAAATTCAGCAAAAGTAAACAAAAATGAAAGCATAGTCAGTGTCTTCTGAAAGTAAATTTTCATTTTTCCAGTACTTTTAGGAATAGTGTTTTAGTGCCCTGAAGCTAATCACTTCCTTTAGTATGCCATTCAAATTGCAAATCTCTAGGGAGTTTACATAGAACTTGAACCAATGAATTTATTTAGTAATTCCTGTGACCATAGACAGTTAGAAAAATTATGTAAAGTATCCAGAAGTTTCTATCGAAATGGCTATTCTAGGATATTCAAAAATAAATAAAAGTCTAATTAAACCACCGATTACATATTTCTTCAAAAGAAGGAAGCAGGTTTATATTGTTGATAAAGCTATTTTAAATACAGAAAAAAAATGCTGCTTAGGGGCATATTGCAGGGAAAAGTGAGAAGCTAGGCCTGAAGGCATAGAAAATGAATTATAATTGAAAAATCTGTCAAGAGGAGGAAATGTTAATTATATTTCAGAAATAAATGACTTATTTAAGACCAGTTATTTTAAATAATACAGCAATCAGTGATTGTATGATAAGGAGAATAATTTGTCAGATCTAGTAAATTGAAAGCTAGTAAAATTTACTGGTCATTAGATTGGAGCCTTGCACTGATTATGTCAGTCCTCACAATGACCTTATGAATAGGTTTTATTCACATTTTATTGATAAGGCTATAACATCTCTCTACACTGCATTGCCACTATGTCAGAAATCAAGTGATTGTGTCTATTATTGGACTTTCTATCATTTTCTATAAATCCATTTGTCTGCCTTTATGCCGCATCATACTGTCTCTATCATCCTGGCTTCACAATGTCTTGTATTTGGTAATATATGTCTTCCTTCTTCTCCTTCACTGTCTCCTTGTTCAACTTTCATCCTTATTCTCAGTCTTTTACAGTTACATATTCTATACAAATTTATGTTTTGTTTGTCAATTTGAACTAAAAATTTTATTGGCATTTTTATTCATTTTTCCATAAATTTAAAAATTATCGGTTAGAAAAATTGATATCTTAAAATATTTTCTTCCAATCTGCAAAACATGACACATTTCTCCATTTGTTTAGGTATATACTAATATCTCTCAATTTTTTTTGAGATAGGGTCTCACTCTGTTACTCATGCTGGAGTGCAGTGGCCTTGTCACAGCTCACTGCAACCTAAAACTCCTGGACTCAAGTGATCCTCCTACCTCAGCCTCCCAAGTAGCTGGGACTACAGACACATGGAACCATGGCCAGCTAATTTTTCTATTTTTTTATAGAGATAGGGTCTTGCTCTTGCTCAGGCTGGTCTCAAATTTCTGGCCTCAAGCAATCCTTGTGCCTCAGCCTCCCAAAGTCTAGGATTACAGGCATGAGCCACCCCACCCAACCCCCTCAATTTATTTTAAATTTTACTGCAATTATCTTAATATGCTTTGTTATATTTATTCTTACATATTTAATTCTTATAGCTTTTGTATGTTATATTTTAACTCTTCTTTCAAATTTATTTGTTGCTGGTATATACAAACCCAATAGGTTTTTGCATCTTTCCCTTACATTGAATTAACATGCTAAATCCACTTAATAATTCTAATAATTTACCTGTATATTATTTTGGGATTTCTTGGTACATAATGGTTTCAATGGCAAATAATAGCAGTGTATTAGTCTGTTTTGTATTGTTATAAAGGAAGTACCTGAGGCTGGGTAAATTATAAAGAAAAGAGGTTTGTTTGGCTCATGGTTATACAGGCTGTACAAGAAGCATCACACCAGCATCTGCTTCTGGTGAGGGATTCAGGAAGATTCCAATCAAGGCGGATGGTAAAGGGGGAACAAACGTGTCACACAGAGAGAGAATGAGCAAGAGACAGAGAAGGTGGTGCCAGACTCCTATAAACAACCAGCTCTTGAGTGAACTAATAAGTGAGAACTCACTATCTGCCCCCCGTTTCCTAAACACCTCCCACAAGGCCCCACCTCCAAGATTGGGAATTGAATGTCAATGTGAGGTTTGGACAGGTCAAACATTCAAACCATATCAAGCAGTATTAATTTTTTTTCTAAGCACCATGTATTTGTTTTCTTTCTTTGTATTATTGTACAGGATAAGACCACTACTATGTTGTGGAGAAGTACTGATAATAGATGTTCTTGTCTCATCCCATATCTCAGGGATCACTATTTCTCCATAGTGTATGATATTTGCTATAGGATTTCAGATACATTTTTTAATCAGATTAAGAAAATTACTATTTATTCTTAGATTATAGTGATCAAGCAAAATGTCTCAACTAGAGTTATTTGTTCCATATTCAGTGAACAAAATCTTAGAAAACCTATGGCAACTGGTTTAAGTTAATATAATACAATATAGTATCTGTCTCCCCTATTCAATTCCCTTCTATGAGGCAGAGACAGTGTTCTTTTCTGCCTGTCATTTAATCCTTAGTGACTATCGTGGGGTCTAACACATAGAAGACACTCAAATATTTTGAATTAATAAATAAATATTGAAAAATTTGTTAGTAGAAAAAATTGATGTGAGAAGACATCAGACACATTTGTAAAAAGCAGGTCAGGATAAATTTGTTGAAATTGATTTGTATTGTAAAAACTATATAAATATATGGACATAAGATAGAACAAAGTACTAAAACGACTATCTCAGTTTAATAAATTTGTGGGTATTATTTTGCTCATATCATGTATATTTACTTCCTAATAGAGCTTAAGATATTTAATTCAAAAACTAGTATAAACATCTCCATCACTTAGTATTTCCCCAAATCAACTCGCCAGCACTTTAACTTATTTCTCATTAAATAATGCCATTGAATCATTCAGTTCAAAAATATCTTTTATATTTCTATCATCTTATTGTGCACCAAAAGCTTTATATTCTGCTTCTTAAATTCCACTTTTTTCCCCAAATGCTCTTCAACACTTCTCACCAAATTGAGTTTACAACATCTCAGAAATTGAATTTTGCCAAATGTTTTTTCTACATCTATTGATATAATCATATGGTCTTAGTTTTTGCTTCTGTTTATGTGGTGAATAACATTTATTTATTTACATATGCTGAGCTCTCCTTGCATCTCTGGAATGAAGCCCACTTAGTCATAGTGGATTATTTTTTGATGTGCTGTTTAATCTAGTTTGCTAGCATTTTATTGAGGATTTTTGTATCTATATTAATACAGGATATTGATCTGTAGTTTTGTTGTTGTTGTTGTTGTGTCCTTTCCTGGTTTTGGTATTAAGGTGATACTGCCTTTGTAGAATGAGTTGGGGAGGATTCCCTCTTTCTCAATATTATGGAATAATTTCTATAGTATGGGCACAAGCTCTTCTTTGTAAATCTGGGAAAATTTGGCTGTGAATCCATCTGGTCCAAGGTTTTTTGTTGTTGTTGTTGGAAGATTTTTTTATTACTGCTTCAATCTTGTGGCTCATATTCATCTGTTCAGAAGTTCTATTTCTTCCTGACTGAGTCTTGGGAGATTGTGTGTTTCCAGGAATTTGTCCATTTCCTCCACGTTTTTGAGTGTATGTGCAAAGAGATTTTCATAGCATTCACAGATGATATTTTGTATTTCTGTGGTATCAGTTGTAATATCTCGCTTTTCATTACTGATTAAGCTTATAGGGGTCCTTTCTCTTCTATTCCTGGTTAATATAGCAAGACGTCTATCAATCTTTTTATATTTTAAAAGAAACATCTTTTTGTTTCATTGATCCCTTGCATTATTTTGTTGTTTTCCATTTGTTTAATTCTGCTCCGATCTTAGTTCTTTCTTTTCTTATGCTGGTTTTGAGTTTGATTTGCTTTTCCTTTTCTAGTTTCTTGAGATGTGGCATTCGATTGTTAACTTGTGATCTTTTTGTCTTTTTGATGTAGGCATCTAAGGCCATGCATTTTCACCAAAGGATTGCTTTTGCAGAATTCCATAGATTTTGATAGCTTGTGTCCCCTTTGACATTCAGTTCAAGGAATCTTTTGATTTCCATCTTAATTTAATTATTGATCCAGCAATTGTTCATGATAAAAATCCTCAACAAACCAGGCATAGAAGGAACATATCTCAAAATTATAAAAGCCATGTATGACAAACCCATAGCCAACATCATATTGAATGGGAAAAAGCTGAAAGCATTCCCACTAAGAACTGGAATTAGACAAGGATGGTCACTGTCACTACTTCTATTCAATATCATGCTGGAAGTCTTAGCTAGAGTAAGCAGGCAAGAGAAAGAAATAAAGGGCATCTAAATCAGGAAAAAGGAGGTCAAATGATCACTTTTTGCTGATGATATGATCTTATATCTAGAAAACCCCAAAGACTCCACCATGAGACTCTGGGAATTGATAAATAAATTCAACAAATTCTCAGGTTACAAAATCAATGTACACAAAGTAGTAGCATTCCTATACACCAAGAATAGTTAAGTTGAGAGTCAAACAAAAACTCAATAACATTCACAATTGCTACAAAGAAAATAAAATACCTAGGAAAATATTTAACGAAGGAGGTGAATGATCTCCACAAACAGAACTACAAAGCACTAAAGAAAAAAATCACAGATGATATAAAGAAGAGGAAAAAAATATCACTCACAAAAATTAATTCACAATGAATAAAAGACTTAAATGTTAGGTATGAAACCATAAGAATTCTAGGAAAAAATGTAGAAAAAACTCTTCTAGATATTGGCCTAGCCAAAGAATTTATGAGGTAGACCCCAATGGCTCATCGATCAGTAGAATTGATGTTCGTAATACTCAAAGTGATTTACAGATTCAATGCAATTTCTATCAAAATACCAATGTTATATTTCACAGATCTAGAAAAAATAATTCTATGCTTCATTTTGAATGAGAAAAGAGCCCAAATAGCCAAAACAATCTTAAGCAAAAAGAACAAATCTGGAGGCATCCTATTGCCAGACTTCAAACTATGCTACAGGGCTTTGGTAACCAAAAGAGCATTGTACTGGCACAAAGATAGAGTCATAGACTAATGCAACAGAACAGAGAACCCAGTTATAAAAACATCCACAAACAGCCAACTGATTTGTGACAAAGCAGACAACAATATACACTGGGGAAAAGAAGACCTATTCAATAAATGGTGCTGGGAAAACTGGATAGCCACATGCAGAAAAATGAAAGAGGATCCATATCGCTCACCATTCACAAAAATTAATTCACAATGAATAAAAGACTTAAATGTTAGGTATGAAACCATAAGAATTCTAGGAAAAAATGTAGAAAAAACTCTTCTAGATATTGGCCTAGCCAAAGAATTTATGAGGTAGACCCCAATGGCAATCATAGCAACAACAACAATAAATAAATGGGACTTGATTAAATTTAAAACCTCTGTGCAGCTAAGGAAATAACAGAGCAAATAGACAACCTACACAATGGGAGAAAATATTCATAAGCCATACATTTTATACAGTGCTAATAACCAGAATTTACAAAGAACTCAAACATATCATCAAGAAAAAAACAAACAACCCCATTAAAATTGGGCAAAAGACTTAATAGAAACTTTTCAAAAGAAGACAGACAAATGGCCAATAAACATGTGAAAAAATGCTCAAATCATTAATCATTAGGAATATGCAAATTAAAACCACAATGAAATATCATCTTACTTTGGTTAGAATGGCCTTTATTAAAAAGTCCAAAAACAATGGATGCTGCCATGGATGCACAGAGAAAACGAATGCTTCTATATTGTTGGTTGGACCACAAATTAGTACAGCCTCTGTGGAAAACCTCAAATAAAGGAAATTCCTCAAAGAACTAAAAGTAGGTCCACAATTTGACCTAGCAATCCCACTGCTGGATATCAACCGAAATAGAATAAATGTCAATATTTTAGTAAATATTTCAAATATCAGTCTATACATATATAATCTTGCAAACATAATACAAACTCTTAAACAAGGTCTTACTGTTAGAAATCCTTCTTAATTCAATAATAATATGTCACACATTTCTTTCCATGTCAATAATTTAAAATGCACATTATTATTTCATGGCTGCTTAGGATTCTGTTATATACATGTACCCAATTTATTTATCCACTATGCTAACTATAACTTTTAGGCAAATTTCTTTTTCACCATTACACTGTATAAGCAATAATGTAAAAAAAAAAAATCCATGATGACATATGCACAATTATATCACTATATGTATTTATATGTAAATATTGATCAGCACTCCAACCCTGTGTAGTTCAAAGGTCAAATGTACTGTATTTTAGCTTGAGGCAAAACAGTATGCACCAGAAAGATTTAACAACATAGTTGAAGAGCACAATATTGAGTATTAAATTGTGAATGTCTAAAAAATAAAAATTTATTTATTAATAGCTATTTGTATTTTAAATGGGATTAACTTGTATTATATATAGCAGAAAAAAATAATATATCTTATAATAATAAATCATATACATCATTCATATTTTCTTATCTGACTTCAATAGGACATTATAAAAAGTTTTCAATCAATAAAATTCATGGAAATAAAAGGTTGATCTTGAAAGATGCAAAACACAAATCCTAAGCATATATTACTTCTTTTTATTTATTAAGGCACAATTTGTTTTACCATTGAGTACTGGATTGAGAAAGTAAGCAAAAACAAAAATAAAGAAAATGATTGACTGATGTGACTATGTGAAAAAATCATCTGCATGGCAAAGAAACTAATTCACCAAAAGTTTTTATGTATTAATGTGAAAAATTAGTCCTCTATGAGGGGAGGTGATCCATAGAAAGAATTAAAGATTTCTTAAGATACTTCAGGAAAGTGTTAGAAAAAATGACTTAAACTAAAAACAAATTATAAATTCTTCATTTATAATAATGGATTTTAGAAAAAGTAAAATAGAGTTCAGGAGGAAATCATTTGCTGTAAGAAAAACACTTATAGTTTTGTGAACTTTACTTCTCTCTCTCCTCCCTGCACCTAAGCCTACAAAACCTAAAAATAGCTTAATTTTACATTTTGAAAAGCACTTTTATCTTCCCATATGTCAATTTAATACAAGGCAAATTTACATCTGGGGCTAAATGTTCTAGAAGAAAAGTAATATAGTTTGACATGCTTTTAAAAGTAACTTTTTTTCTAATGAGAAAAATGACTTTAGAAATGAGACTAAGTAGAAATGAAAATTTTATGTTATTTTTTTAAATTTACATGTTCACGCATAAATTTTTTTATCTTTTGTACTTGA
>RJWJ010039620.1:0-14373 GCA_004363605.1 Indri indri | reverse complement strand
CTTCCCATCTGGATCAGTTGTTCCTTCTTGCCTTTAGGTTTTTGTTTGGATAATGACATACCCTGTTTAGTCTCTGAGCCAGTAGGTGGTGTTTGTGGGTGAGATTCGACCACACCCTTTATGATGAATCAGTAGATGCAGTAAAAGTGTGTGCAGGATGACCTCCCTGTCAGTAGGTGGCACTTGCAGGGAGGCGTGTGCTGTGTTTGGGTCCTGTAGCTAGCTCTTGTTCCTCTAGAGAGGCCCTCTTGTGCCTTAGGTAATGGGTGGGGCCCTGGGATTTCCAGGTGTGTCCTTGTTCTCCACCTCAGTGGGGGCAGGACCAGGAGTGAGTCTGGGTGGGGCTGGGTTGGGTAAGTCTGCCCTCAGGCTCCACAACTGCTGTTAGCAGGGGTCAAAGATCTGCTGTTTGTTTCTGTGCAAAGCTGCCAGGAGGGGCTGAAATGGCTCCACTCAGCTGAAAGTCTGGGCTTGGGGGCTGGGGCTGTCCAAGACCCGCACTCTGGAGCAGGTCTCGCTCTCCTCCACTCTCCCCTTCTCCGTGGCCTCTCCCAGGCCTCTGCCAGCAAGTGGGACCTCAGGCCGATGGATCTTCCCTGGCTGTGATGTGGGCCGGGACGTTCTCTACCCAGGATCATAGCCTGAGTTGGGTGCACAGCCCTCTTTTGGGAAGAGGGCTGCCGCTCAGGCACACTGCTCTGCCACTGAAGGCACACACTCCTCAGTAGGCTCTTTCACAGATCTCTCCTCTGTGCCCCAGGGAAATGCAATCGTGACCTGGTGTATGGGGTCTGGTCTGCAGGCCTGTCCCCTGGGCCCTGGAGATCAATCTCTGACCCTGCCAGGGGGAGGGGTGCTGGTCTTGAAACCCCTACAAGGTGCCCAAGCTGGATCTATTTCACTCCACCTCGGGATTTGCCCCGTTCTCCTGGAGTTCCCAGGCAAGCATCACCTGGGAGGGCTGGTGGGTAGGGAGCTCGCAGTCTGAGTACCCCTCAGTATGCTGTAGGGCCCTAAAAGGAAAGGTCCCATTCCTCGGAGATGCCTCCATGTGACTGCTAAATTGTCTCTCTGGCGCCCACGGGTAGGGAGGGGGAAGGAGAGAATGGAGCAATATGGCTTCTGCTAATAGGCTCAGGGCTGTGCCGGGGGAGGTTCCCCAAGGGGGTTGGGAATCTGGCGCCATGTCCGCAAGAGGCCACTGCTCACTGGCGGCAGCCTCTCTGGGCTGGTGTCGGCAGGTCTCTCCAACCGCTCAGGAGCCCACCAGCAGTCCAAGATGCAAGGGAGGGGAAAGTTAACTGCTCCACCTACCCTTGTCACTGGTCTCCAAGCCTCTCGGGACCTTTCTCCTTCCAGTTCTCCTCTGCAACGTCTTCCCGTGGAGTCTCCTGTAGTTTCAGGCACCCTTCCTTCTGACCCTCACCTGATCTATGTTTCTCTGCTAGTTTATTTTTTTCTTTTTCTTCTAAAATGTGTCTTTTTTGCAGAGACACTCTGACTGGTGGCTTTTCTCGTCCGCCATCTTGGCTCCTCCCAGGAATTTACTTCTAATTACCAAAGTCTGCTTATGGCAAAAACCTTGTCTAAGAGCTTTGTTCTGGCTGCTGGACTCAACTGGTGAGCCAGGAAAACTGGAAGGCCGACAGGTTAATGCCTGTGTGGCCCTTGTCCAGGGGACTTCGTGCCAGCTTTTCCCACCTGGAGGCATTTTCTTTCCTCTCCTCCTGAGTTCCGCAGGGGCTGTGGGCTGGGCTGTGGCAGTAGTTGGCTCAACAACACACCTTTTCTTGGCCTCCTTCCATTGCCACTCTCACTTCCCCACCCCCCTGCTGGCATTTCCTGGGATCGCTTTGCAGATAAACCCCTGACACATCCTTGTCTCCCTGCCTGGCAAGTCAGAGCCCTTAGTCTCCCTGAAGATGTTAATTTCTGAGAAAAGAATAATCCCATGACAACCAGATTGTGAAGTAAGCACAAGTTTACTGGCTGCTATTATTTTTTAAAAGCGTGTTTAGTCCCTTCTTTATATTAACGTGCTTGCCTGTTGGTATTCTGAATATGAAGGAAGGTTATATACAAACAGGAGCTTGTAGGCCTGTGTGCAACCCCCAGAGTTCCTGGGACAGTGAGCTGGGACAGAGGGTGCAGTAAGCTAAATGACGACCTCTAAAAACATATCCATGTTGTAATGCCTGGAACCTGTGAATGTTATGTTATATGGGACAAGGGGACTTTACAGATGTGATTAAGGATTTTGAGATGAAGAGATTATCCTGGATTATTTGGGTGAACTCTAAATGCAGTCATATATATCTCTATAAGAGGAGAGCAGAGAGGAAGGCAATGTGTCTATGGAGGCAGAGACTGAGTGATGCAGCCACAAGCCAAGGAATGCGGCGGCCACGGGGCTGGAAGAGACAGGGCTGGCTTCTTGCCCAGAGCCTCCAGAGGGGTTGCAGCCCTATCACACCTGGATTTCAGCCAGGTTATAACTGATTTCAGACTTCTGGCTTCCATAAATGGGAGAGAATACACTTCTGTTGTTTTAATCACCAAGTGCGTGGGAATTTGTTACAACAACCACAGGACACTAGTGCAGAGGGGGAAGGGAGGGACAGAAGGGGAAGGCTGGCAGTGTGAGGCTGGAGTGTCTACTCAGATGGAGCCTATTTTCCCAGTTCTGAGCCAAGCCCCATCCTACGGCTGCCTTGGGTGTCTGTGGGAGCAATATCAGTGGTGCCCCACCCTAGGGAGGCACCCACCCACCTGCTCTTCTTTGCCCAGATTTATCCTCTCTTGAGTGCACACCCTCACAGCTTTCCTCTCCCCTCTTTCACCTCTAAGAACTTCATTCTTGCTCAGCACAACCGTTCACTGACCCATGAGATAATGGAGGAGTTAGTGTTTTTTTCTTTGTTTGAGGCAAGCCTGCAATAGCCTTTGCATCAATGCTCATTTGACTAGTGAGAGCATGTGTGGTTGATTATTTGCAAAATGCTACTATTTCTGACCTTGCATTTGTGCCCCTTTGCAATATGACCCTTCTGCTCTTTCCATTAAGAGGTTGAGTCCATTTTCCTGCCCTTTAAATCTGGACTAACTTTGTGAAAAACAGAATGTGGCAGTTCAGATCTTGGCCTCCACAGACCAGCTAGCTCTGTTGGAACCCTGCCTGCTGCCGTGTAGACAAATCCAGATAGTCTGCAGAAGAAGGAGACAGACATGGAGCAGAAACGAGCTCTCCAAGGGGAAGTCCGCCAAAACCGGCCAATCCTCAGCTGAGGGCAGATGGATGAGTGAGCCTGGCCAAGGTCCGCTGAGACCAGCCCAGATCAGTGGAACCACATGGTCAGACTGCAGACACATGAGCTAAAAAACTGTTGTTGTTTTAACCCGTTAAAACATGGGATGGGTTTATTGTGCAGCAGCAGATAGTCAATACACCTTGACTTACGGTCTCTTGCTGTTGCAACGATGCCACAATACCAGAGCCTGTGATCACAACCCCAGGTATGTGTATTTTTTCTCCTGAAAGCCCCAGAGCCATTCCTAATTGTGTAGTTGCAGCATTAGGGAAGGGAGTGCTAAACAAAGTGTCAGTAGAGGTTGCTTTTCCTTTTGGAATAAGCTTAGACAGAGAATTATGAAGCACTCTAAGCATCTGAGGAGTAATGGAATACCAACACCTACTAGGCTTGCTTTAAATTTGCTTGCCATCACTTCAGATGTTTTAACTAGGAAAATTTGGAAATTAAGTGAATTGCAGAGCCAAACAATTTTAGTGAATCTGATGGAAATTGAACTTTTTGGTCAAGTTAGAAACAGATAATTAATATTTACATTTGGGAATAGTTGCAAATCATAACCAGCAGATATGGGGTTCAGTGTAAATAGAATTCACCTTTTTGAAGCTTCAGTTGTGTCTGAGAGTGTGGGACCATGTGTGCTGTAAGCTGCTTGTCTCCCATATGTGAGAGGTTGGGCACAGCAAGATCACCTCCAGGACAACCTGTGCCTCAGAGAGAAAAGGACATGTGTATCAAAGCAGGCCTTCTCTAATGAAGACCATTTCATCTTTCCTCTTATGAGATATCCACTTCCAGGGAATAACTCAATCTAGTATTGATAGCAGGAAATTGAATTTTCTTCATGCAAATAAGTTACCTGGCATTCAATTTTATCATCACTATAAGGTGAAGAGAAGGTGTATCCACCTCTCTACTTTATCAAGTGACATCATAGCCTCTAATTCTGCAACAGAAAATGTTTTATCCAGTTGTTTCCTGCCTGCTCATAGCCATGTCAAAAGCTCTCTCAAGGGAATAGAAACATCTTGTTCCATTGTACCTAATCAAATACATATTGTAGTTAGAGGTTACTACTTTCAAAAACCTTATGATTCTTTTTTTATTAGTGTGATCTAATCCAGAGGCATTCTAATTCCTGAACAAGTGAGTACCTTTAGTAATTCCAATAAGGTTTTCTTAAAACTGTAGAAAAAAATCAGATTGGCTCAAACATTTTAAAAAGTTTATAGGCAAAAGCTGGACTAGCTCTTGTCAGATGAGCAATAAACAACTTATATTTCTCATATTCTCCAATTATCCTTTGCTAATCCTTTATAGTTGTTCTAAATTATTCAGAAAAAAAGGATAATGGTAACAATTCTGTCTGTTTAAAAAGTACTTGTCTACATTAGCTTTTAGTTTTTATTCGCGGTAAATGTTCATGATAATCATAGAATCACTTATGCTCAGCACTGGAAGAGATCTCGGAGACTGTGTAGACCAACTGCCTAGTGTTTAAATCCCTTCTGCTATATCTAACTGAATGGTAATTCAGTTTCTGCTTGTATGGCTGCAAAGATGGGCAGCACACCACTCGTAGGAAGCCCATTATTTCTTTGGATATCCCTGACCGTTCGAAAGACTTCTCTGTACTGAGGTGAAATAGGTTTCCTGGAAACTTCCAACTTATTGTTCACAGAATTGTCCAAAGTCAGAAGTGGGAAGAACTTTCTAGATGTCATCTTCTAATGTTTTCCAAACTTCAGAAACCATTAGTGGATTATAAAAAATCAATTGAGTAAGGCACAATCAGCATTTTATCAGAACGGGGAAGTTAAAAGAATGTCAGAGTGCATAACCTATACCAAGGAAACATTTTATTTTGTAAAATTTTGTTATATATATGTATATGTTGGGTTTCAATGCAAAATTTATTTCTTGCTATGGGTAATTTTAGAAACTTAAAGACAACTGACATTGTTTGTATCTTCATTGTACAGATGAGATAAATTAGACCGAGAAAAGTAAAACGACTTGTCTAAGATCCCGCAGCTGGAATTCTCTTACCTACATCTAGTGCTCTTTGTGGTACAACATCAGCTCAGGACCTTGCTGAGAAAGTCTAATTCCTCTTCCATACTCAGGTATTGGATAGCCTTCTTGCATGCCTACTGAATTTTGTCTTCTTCATGAGAAACATTCCTATTTTTAAAAAATAAGGCCTCACATGAAATGCTTCCAAAGCCCATAATCATCCTCATTTGCCCTCTCCTGTATAAGTTTCAAACTGTTTGTACACATTTTTAAGTGTTATACTGGGAAGTAAAAAGTTTTATGTGTGTTGGTGGGATCATCCTCTTCATTATTCCTGACACTCTGCCTCTATTCAGGCAGTCTAAGTTTGCGTTACCATATTGGGAAGCCATATTATAATACTACGTCTTATCGAATTTATTTTCAATTCAGCCACCTAGCTTCTTTTACTCATCGAGGGAAGAAAGGAAAGGAGTGAGTCAGGACAACAAAGAAGGGAAAGAGAAATGACTACGTATTAAGTGCCTACCATACCCCAGGTCTTTTCACAAGTGTTAACTGTCTGCTTAGCATAATTTTGTGAGATATTTATTAGTGTCATTGTCTGGATGATAAACTGAAGTTCAGGGATGTCAAGAAACTTGTCAACTTAAATGGCAGAACCAGAGATCAAGAAGGGGTTTGACTGTGGTCTGTCATTCCAGTATATGACCGTGAATTCCTTCCACCGAGAACTCAGAAGCTTGGTGTACAGGAGTGAATGTGCTACCTTAACTTTCTCACTATACAAAGTGGATGTGCCGTGGACAGCCCAGCACTCGGCATCTGGCTGACGTTGGGAGAGTTCTAATTCCATAGTTCACGGCTGACCTGCTCACCTCTACGGGGGCTCTGCTTTCCCAGGACTGACTTATTCATCTTTTCTTCCACTACCATCTTCCTACAATACTCTTCATGAGCCTTCCAGAAGAAAACAAACAAATAAAAAACCAGTACAAAACAAAACAACAAAAAACCCCCCAGACTATTCCCTGGTTTCTACCAGCAATCCGCTCACACAGCGTATTTTATCACTGCAGGGACTTCAGTGCATAATTTGGTTTAGTAATTGGAAGGGTATACATGCTCTTCCCATTTCACTGGCTTCATTTCATCTTTCTCTGTCCCTAGAAAAATTTTTAAAAATTATCCCTCTTTGCCACACAGGGAGGTGCTACCCACAATCACATCCCTTGGGGGACATAAGTTTATCTCTCATGGAATTTATTCCAAACAAATATAGTCAGCCCTCTGTATCTGTGGGTTTCCCGTCTGTGGATTCAACCAGGTGGGAAATTAAAATATTAAAAAAAAAAAAAAGAGGATGATTGTGTCTGTATTGAGCGTGTATAGACTTTTTTTCTTGTGGTTATTCCCTAAATAATATAGTACAACAACTATTTATATAGCATTTCCATTTTATTAGGTATTATGAGTAATCTAGAGATGATTTAAAGTATACAGGAGGATTGCGTGGATTCTGTGAAAATACTAGGCCACTTCATATAAGGGGTTTGAGAATCTGTTCCTTATACTCAAATACGAAGACTTTGCTATCCTCTGGGGTCCTGGAACCAATCCCCCACGAATATGGAGGGACCAGTGTACAGCGTCTGCCTTTCAAGAATTTCCAATGAATGCAATTTTCTCCCTCCCATTATGCCATTATTAAATTTCATATTATTGTGTAATATTTAAAAGGAGATCTTTTCTGCCTCAGTTTTGACTGAGTCTACAAAAGCTGTGAATAATAAAGTCAGCACCAAATGCCCAAACATCCTAGAGAGAGGGACTGGAGCACACGCGCAGGATGCAGATTGTGCCGCGGGGTTGCGAAGTCTGACCAGAGCTGGTCCCTCAGCCAGCATGAGGGCCTGGAAGAGCCAAGGTTGAGGAGAATTCCTCAAGTTCCCTGGCATTCATGTCCTGCACCCACGGGGAGAGGAGAGTGTTATTTCTCTCATTTCAAACTATGTGGGAGGAGCTTTAAGGTGACCTGTGCTCATGGAGTTTGGGACCCTAAGGATTGGTGTTGGACTCTTGCCAGGAAAAATCCGAAGGCAGGAGGGATGTGTGGATGAGTGAGAGGTGACAGGCTGGCTCTGGAGAGAACCTCTCATGCCCTGAGCAAGGGCAAAGGGCCATGTGCTTTCCACAGCCCAGGTTGGCCCCTGCAAGATGAAACGGGCCTGTCTTAAATGGGCTTGTCTTAAAAGTGTCTTGTCCAAGTGAAGTCCTGGATGGTGAACTGAGGGACTGATCCCAGAATCTCACAGGGCTTCAGGGAGGAGTCTTAAGTCATCAGCTGTGGAAAGGCATTTCCTGGTAGAGGGACCTGCACGTAGAAGTCCCCAGCAGAGATCTCTGAGGAACCCACAAAGGCAGCACACAAAGGAGAATTAGTTGTGGACATCCATCATGCTCAGAGAGTACCAAAGACAGATGACTGAGTACCCATCAAATCAGAATTCTTCAGGTCCTGTTTCCCTTCTCATTCTACCTGCTCCACCCCTAGAGTGACCAGAAACTGGAGGAACCACGGCTGGTGAGTGGGAGTGGAGCTAGGAAACCGTGAAGAAGCTGACCTACTCATTACACACTCGTAAGCCTGGATAGAACCTGCGCTGGGTGGGGGTGTGCAGAAGCTTTTATTGGATAAGAGTTCAAAGCTTTGATGATTAATCTAGACTGGGCTAGGAGTTGTGATTATTAAACAGCCCTGGACATTTTAATGTCCTATTATTTGATTCTTTTCTAAGAGTGACCCGAAATACCCATAGGACAGGTCCAAGATTTCATCCAGTGGCAGGAAAGAATGGGTCCATAGAGCAAGTTTAGAAGAAAGTGGTGAGAAAAAATTTTAAATTGTTTGTTTTTGTTATACGTTATCAATGCCAGTTGTTCAGTTAGCAATGAATGAAATAGGATGATTGTGATAGCCAAGAAAGATCTTTCGTTTCATGTGTTTGCTCTTTCATACAATTTCTTATCACTCATAGATTTGACAAGCCATTTCTGTTAGAGTTGCAAGAAGTTGTTCCATGAGGCCAACCATTGGCATTGCCATGACATTGTATTCTGGTTGGGGTGCAGGGATAGGCTGCAGGTTATGATGAGTAAATTCCACTGGACAGATCCTATATTTGTGTGACATACTGATCACATACAGAGGTTACTTAGAGATAGTACTTGGTAAATTATGAAATGCTATAACAAATGTTTGTACTAACGTGACTTTTCTTGTCATTGTTGCCACTATCTGAATACAGTTTGAAAATAAGTATATGATGATTACAAACCAGGACACATTTTTACAAATTCTCCATTCCTTATTATGAGTAAGTAATGTAGTAAAGTGACTAGGATATATAATCTTGATTATTATTTTAGCTGAAAGTATTGTCTTGGGGAGTAAGTGGCTATTTTGTATCTATTTTAGAGTATTATATTTCTATTTCTTAGACTATAAAATCTGTTATAGCAAAGATCACAACTTTTATTTAGTTACCTTGGCCAAGTGTTGTGGGTACCCCTTGAAGCTGTTAACAGGAGTCCTGTATTTAAATGGCGACCCAGCCCTATTCCGCCTTCCTCAGGGAGTCACCTGTGCTCATGTTCCTGTTTTCTTTAAATCATGTCAATGTTCCTTTCCAGACAAACCACAATGTCTAATACTATTTGAAGTCCCATTATGAAGGGGAAGAAGTTTTTTAAGAAAACATTATTGCTAAATTTCAGAAGCGTGCTGTTCAATTTCAAAGACCATTCTTACACAAATATCATATTAGAAAACACGATCTGAAGAAATTGCGAATATCACTGATAATAGGAAATTTTCTTTTTATTTATTTGAAAATATTCTTTTTAATATTTTATTTATATTCTAGCTTTTTGTCTTGGTTTAGATTTCCTCGAAAGCTGATACTGAGACAAGGACTTGGTTTCGAGGAGATTATTTGGAAGTCAATCCCAGGAAACACCAGGAGGAGAATAATAGCACCAGGAAAGGATGACGACCAGATAAGGGGGAGTTATTGCGCCAGTTACCCCTGTGGGAATCAGTAAAGCACACCTCAGAGTTATCTCAGCTGGGGGTGAGGGAGTGGGGTATTTATCCACCAGTCATTGGTTGGGAGCTGCTTCCAAGGGCACTCTCTCTCTCTGGGCAGTTCTGTCCTGTCCCAGGCTGAGTGGACTCCCTTAGTCAAAATAAAAGAGCCTCCAGTCAGTCGCAGGTGTTTGCTTTAAATTTTAAGATGATAGAGGGAATAGCCAGGGAAAATGGGCCAGACAGGACAGCATCTGCTACACTCGGACTAATAAAAATTGGTGAAATGCAGAGTGGTGCCTGCTAGAAATCACAAGACCATGTTAGTTTCAAGTTGACTTATCCTTTCTTGAGGTGTAGAATGGGCAAAAGTTACTTTCAGAAACCAGTGCATTTTGAATGACAGAGGTCATTGAATGGTACATCAGATGGATGCTTTGTGAAGGCCATTAAACCTGCCCAGTGAAACATCACGAGACCCCAGATAAGGGAATAAAAGAGGTTAAGCCAGAACTAGGGTTGAGTATGAGCTAGAGGCAGTGAGCAGTCATGTGGGTGCCCAAGTGGGTGTGGATGCGTGTGCATTAACCTTACACTCAAAAGATTGGAGAGTCAGAAAGTTTTTATGTCCCATTGTGAAGTGTTTAGTGAGAATATTTAAAATTTTTTAAATATATATTTAAGAGTAAGACAAGTTACAAACACTTTGGAAGTTTTTCCCCCTCTATTATGATCTGTGAATTTGAATCTTGGCTATCTCCACGAGCTAACAAATGTCCACAAGTGATTGTTCTATTTCATTGCCAGGGTAACATCTAGAAATCTCTGTTCTGTCCTCTGAACACTGTAGCAACCCAAGAATCTAGTTTGGTACCTCATAAATGATTGTGTTCCATCTCTTGACATTTATTTTTAAATTCTATGAAAACATTAGCTCAGGATGTTGTGTGTGTGTGTGTGTGCGCGCTCGCACGCATGTGTTTTCCTCCAATATTTCTGCTGTTCCCCAGCTATTTAAAACATGTTATGGCTTTGGCATCTTCAAACTACGTCCTGTGATGAAGATGACCTTAATTGCTTGCTTGTGGAACATTCAGTCAGGGACAGAGTATGCTGTAACAATTACCAATTGGTGAAGGCTGACATTTTGTATTTGTTATTCCCTTAGCAGTTTCTTATGACGTCTTTTTGGCTCTCTCTTTTTTTTTTTGCCTTGAAGCCAGAATATCCTTTGAAGTTTTGTGATCACAGTTCCATCATCTCCCCAAAGGGCCACTCCATGGTCAGAGAAAAGGCTTTTTTCCTTTCAAGCAGTATTCAACAACCATTTATTAAGCATCATCTAGGTGTAGGGGATTCTAGTGTGAACTTCTCAGGTTAGGTTTTGCCCCTGTGGTGCCTACATTCTAGTGGAAGAAACAGAAAACAAACATATCAACAGATCAGTATGTGAGGTCATTTCACATAAGGATAATGTTATGAAGAAAATAAAGCAGCAACCATAAGCAACCAATGTTATGTATGTCTTTGTGTGTTTTTTCTCCCCGGAGATATTGTATGCACATGTAAAAGTGCAAATATGTATTCTATCTTCCCTCCTTTTATGCACAAATTATGGCATACTGTACCGTACATCCCTTTGTATTGTCTCACCTTTTCTACTTGTGTGTCTAGCCGTTTATCTTAGAGATCATTTTATCAGTACTTAATGAACTTCTTCATTCTTGTTTATATGGCTACAGAGTATTTCAGTGTGCAGTGGTTCATACATTATTTCACCAAACTTCTTTTGATGGATATGTAGTTCATTTCTAGCTTTTTGCTCTCTCAACCAATGCTGTGATGAATAACCTTTCACATGTATCATTTTGCACATGCAAAGACATAACTGTTGGATAGTTTCCTAGAGGCAGAATTTTTGGGTCAAAGGTATGTATATTTGTAATTTTTAAGAGAATGCATTGTATGTTATAACTTTTATGAATAGGTAACATGCACACATAGTAAATCTAGGCAAGAAACAAAACTACATGTAATGCAAATTGAGTCCTCCTTACACCTCTTTTCTCTCAGCATCAAATCCTCTCTCCAGAGGCAACAAGTGTCACTTATTTCTTGCTTGTTTCTTGCATATCATTCCAGACTCTCACTCTCTCTCTCTCTCTCTCTCTCTCTCTCTCTCTACACACACATACATAGGTATATAATATGAATATATATACTTTATTTTCCCATCACTGTATATCAGCCGTATAGCATCATCACTTTGCATATCATTGGTGCAAGTACGGTTCCATTGGCTTCCCATGCCTTTCATGTAGGGAAGGGCAGCTATGGGTATGAAGTCCTTGGCCAAAATTTTTTTTTTTTTGAGACAGAGTCTCACTCTCTTGCCTGGGGCGAGTGCCATGGCATCAGCCTAGCTCACAGCAACCTCAAACTCCTGGGCTAGAGCAATCCTACTGTCTCAGCCTCCCGAGTAGCTGGGACTACAGGCACACGCCACCATGCCCGGCTAATTTTTTCTATATTTATTTTTCCCTGTCCAATTAATTTCTTTCTATTTTTGGTAGAGATGGGGTCTCACTCTTGCTCAGGCTGGTCTCGAACTCCTGAGCTCAGGACGATCCGCCCGCCTCGGCCTCCCAGAGTGCTAGGATTACAGGCGTGAGCCACCGCCCCCGGCCTTGGCCACAATTTTTTGAACTTGTTTCACAGGTCCTTGTTTCATCCTGGGGGCTTCCTTAATCATCATCCTAGAGAATCCATCAGCTATCTGTGTCTGTGTGTGTCTACGTGTGTATTAATACGTTGGATCTTCTGCTACCTGTGTCCCATAAGGTCTTTAGCAGGCAATTTGCTCCCACCTTTAGGTGAGGCACATCCTTCAACCCTGATAAAGGGCTTATGGGAGGTAGATTTTCTGAGACCTTGAATGTCTGAAAATATTTTTGTCCTGTCTTTTCCCATAACACATTTCTTAACTGGGTATAGAATTTTAAGATAGATAATAACTTTCTTCAGCATTTTTAAGATATTCTTCAATTGTCTGTGAGCTTTTTGCTCTTGGACCTCAGAAAGGCTTCCTCCAAGTCCCTACTTATCACCCCACACTCAATAAAAGAGAAAAAGTCCTTCATCTTAAACCTCATTTTAAATCACGAAGTGGGTACAAAGGAAAGTCAGTCTCTCCCTCCCTCTCCCTCTTTCTCTCTCTGCCTCTCTCTCCATTCATCCATCTGTCCTATCATCTAAATTCCTTAGGTAAGTTTTCTCAAAGTGCACCTGGGCATAACTTTCATGGGATCATACCAGTTATATTGCCGATTTATATGGCAGTGTCCGTTGATCACGTGACTACCATGTCTGTCTACTTATAAATGTTATAAATGATGAAATATGCAGTGCCCATTTGGAAGAATTGCAGATGCTTTTGTGTTTGTTGTTATTTAATCCCAGAGTTTTATGCATTTTTGGCATTTATTTATCTTTTGGAAAGATTAGAAGTTTTAAGATGTATGAAAATGATTGAACCATGTACAAGAACTCCAAAAATCCATAGAAGAAGTGTTAATGAGGAAAAATCAAGTGAACAATCACACTGAAACAAGACTCACTGTTGATGGTGATGAAGATAGATAGAAAAAAATGAATAATGAGGAAAATAATTGGAAACATTAAGGACAGTAAAATGTAATGGATGAGCAAGCAGTATACAATCTTGAGAGCATTGTATAGGAAATTTGTTAAAACTGAGAGTTTGAGATGGAAGATTTGGTAACAATTTTTAAATATATTGAATAAATTCCTTCAATGTTGTCAAAATGGAAAGGTTTCTCTGGGACCACTGTCTGAGATAGCCACTGAATAATAAAATCATTGGAAGAAAAAAATAACCTACAAAGTATATACTAAAGAGTACAACTTGGCAATGACTTCCCCATCACAGGATGCCAAGATGAAGTCACCATCCGGAAACAGTCCAGGCTATTTTCAAATATTTGGCCATATAAACAAATGCATACATATTTTATTAATAGCCATTAAGTTTTGCTTAATGCATATGTTATGCAGCATGAGGTCAAGTTATTAGTTGCCATATAAAGAAATGAAAACTCCAATAGGTGTTTGGCAGAGCCACTTAACTTACTAGAATCCCACATTCTGGAATTCTGACCCAGCCAGTAGCAGCATCAGAGTAAGAAGAGCAGAAAGAGCAATAGTTGGATCCGAAGCACAGGTCATGCAAAATTTCAATTTCTTTTCTAGGGCTTTTTCCTCCCTCTGTTGGCTTCAGGATCGAGGATGACTTTGGACATTACATTTTAGGTGGAACATTGATTAAATTTGTAGATATATGGGGTGGTGCAGGGAGCAACCAGGATGATAGGTAATCTCATGGCTACATCGTAGGGGGAAAATTGAAGAAGCTGGATTCACCATTCAGCAGAGAGCAATGGTACTCCTCCAGCACGCCAGGGTCTGAACTGCGCTCTGGGGATATGGCAGTGAGCAAGGCAGCAGAATTCCCTCCTTCATGGAGCTGCATTTTAGTGCTAGAGATAGACTAGCACATAAGTGATTTAATGTGGTGCCTTAATATTTATAATACAGACTAAAAGCAGAGTGCCACGGGAGGGGTGCCTGATTCAGCTGTGTGAGGGAGAGGGCGAGGGATTCTGAGAGGATGAGCAGGACGGATCCATTTGATGGGGAAAACAGGGCATTTTAGGCAGAGGGTGTGTATTAAGGTTCACATGGGAGAGCAAGATGGGTTTGGGACCTCAAAGTGGTTCAGAGTTTGATAGATTTTGTGTGAAATGTAAGGAATGATGAGTGATGAGCCTGGAGAAAGAAGCAAGAAACAGATAATGAAGGGCTAACGGGGTTTGAAAACTGAGCTTTACTTTGAAGGCAGAAGACGTTTATGTTGGAAATATTATTCAGGCTAATGTATTACAA